>APFE030387313.1:0-10039 GCA_000404065.3 Pinus taeda
TAGAAGAAACTAGTAATCGAAAAAAATCATCAGTTCCGTTCATACATATAGACACATCTGAGAAATCATATTCTAGTACCTACACGATTGCTGAAAGATGACGAGGTTGAAATATTTGTGTGAATTTGAGTCTTGTAACTTTGAGCAACGTTGTTATGAGAGTCAAAAGTGGTCAATAAAGAAATGTTCAATTTATTAAACATTAAAACTTCGGATAACACAAATATTTGAGTTTTCATGTGGAAAAAGCAAAAGGTAAAGTGAATGTGTTAAGGCGGTGGTAACCATCTCCACGTTGATGGTACACGGCCGCCGTGTAGTTTTTTGCATTTCCAAATAGATGAATTTTGTTCGTTGTTTGGGACAGTATGAAGAAAGTTGTCACTTCCATTAAAAGATCTATATTGTTGTTCAGAATATATGGGTTATGCTTTTTTTTTACAAATACTATTAGAATCTTTCTGGCTAAATGGTTGAAATTTTTTTAACAAATACTATTACAATCTTTCTAGCTAAATGGTTGAATGTTTTTTAACAAATACTATTAGAATCTCTCTAAATGGTTGAATTTTCTATGGGCCCTTGCTAATGAATGGTTGAATTTTCTCCAAATTTTCAAAATAAAAGAAGTAGATTACAAAATTAGACAAGTCGGATTCTTCCTGAAAGCTCTGTTATAGAATTGTTCCTCTGTAACGGGTTCTCTTCTTTTCAAAATTTATATTTCCCTTCAATATTTAAACAAGTCGATGAACTTTAATCGATTAGGGAGAATCAGATTCAAGCTCGGGATCAAATCGATGACGTGATGACTTGGTAGTGGATTTTTTTTGGTTTGTTTCCCTGTGTGACAAGGCGTACCTGGTCGTGAAGAGTCAAGTTGGCTCAGGCTCATGTTTTTGCAGGGAGGTTCATGAACGAAGCGCCTGCGGGTCTCAGGTGAAGGTTGCAAGAAACAAGTAAATGAACAAAGCCTTCGCAATCAAGGGCAGAGCTTTTCGTGAAAATTTCGCGCAGGTTCTGGGAATTGAATTTGGCAGAGGCTCGGGGGTGAGTATTAAGGCGGACTACAATACAAGGGGCATTACTCCCCACACTTGCGACAATAGTAATAAAGAGGACGGTCAGTGAATGGGCCTTGGGAATAGGCCGGGCGAACATTCTCGGTTCAGGAACAAGGGACCAGGAATATGGAAGAAAGGCTAGGGTGGCAAGACAAGAGATGAAAATTGTAGCTATAATATCTACTGTGCATGCTGAGGAGAGTCTCCTCAGATCCCATTCCAAATTCTCTCGGGGAGGGGAAGCTCCAACCTTAGCTCCAACAACTTCTAGAATTGTAAGCTCTCTCAGAATTTAAAGCGCACCCGTCACTTGAGATCCTAGTGTGAAGAAAGTGAGGCAACAAGAGGAGCGGGAAGATCTTCCAGTAATGAGCCTTTCTCCAGGGTTTGGTGTGCAGAGGTCGAATGGATCTACAATAGACCACAGGGGTGCACTCTCATCGCCATCAATCCTGCAGGTGATTCTTAGCTCTTGCTTATATTTCTTTTGGGTCAAGTTGAACTACAATTATTTTAGCCACGCACATCCCAGAAGCTTGGTAAGCCACCCTGCTCATTCGTCGTACCACTGGTCGTTAGGCATAATAGCTCACTTGTCAGTCGATCTAATCGAGGAAGAGAGGATTTTCAGACTAGATATTATTGGTGTTTAAAAGGTAGCACCGTTGGAACAATGCAGTGCTTGCTCGTCAGGGGTGGTGTCTTTTTCTAAAACTAGCATGTCTTCCCATATCAGTAGATTGGGCAGAGGGATGCTTGGTTTCGGGGTGAAGGGTTGGAGGTTTAACAATCTATCTGTGTGGGAAGTTTCAACTGGAACATTGATTCATGGTGTCAACATTCTCATGACAATGCACCAGTGAAATCATCCATGGCAGGGAGGAGGCCACCTAGGCAAAGGGAACCATGAGGAGGATGGGGAGTTAGTAGCCCCGATACTCGACTGGTCGAGTTGACCTACCAACCCCTTTCAACTTTGTTAAGGCGCAAATTCGTCTCCTCCACCACTCAGTAGACTAGCTTGCCAGACACAGCACGAGGATCATATAGACCTAGTTAGTTTTTTTGCGGATATATTACACAACCAGAGACACATTATGGATCGCCAAGCTTTGCTCTAGAGGAATCAACGAAAACTTCAAGATCGCATGGATGGTTTTGAGACCCGCATGGCTCATGTGGAATCACACATTCATGAAGCTTTCCACAATCCAACTGATAGCGATAAAGCTCCAAAGGCAAATGCCCCCAACTCGATTCAGCTGTAAGGATGAAAATAGGCTCTGTGTATTTTTTGGATAGAATTTGTGCATGGTGGGCTATGGACAGATTGATCCCTTTCTTTACTCAGCTTCTTTCTATTTTGTTTTGCTTGTACTTAATTGCCAACAAATCCAATTAGAGTGAGGTCATTTTTGCTTCTTAGAAGGGTTTCCCATGATGTATCATTTTCATGATTTAATAGAAAATTGTTGACTTACAAATAATAATAATAAATGATAACAAAATTTAAAGATTAAAGTATTTCCTCTAATATATATATGTACTTTCTTTATATATTTAGCCTTTTACATATTTAGAAATAATGTTTTAATAAATAAATATAACCTTATCATAAATAAATATAACATGTCGTAATATGTATAAATGTAAAAATTAACACTCTCAAAAATAATAAAATACAAAAAAATTATAGAATTAAAATATTCTTTAAATAATCCCCAAGATATTCTTAGTATATTTACACTTTCTGTATCTGATTAAACTGAATATACATTTTTATTATAATTGTTTATAAAGATATAAATTTAATAATTTAACTGTGTGATTTAAATAAAATATACACATTCCCGGATTTGGGTGATAATTAAGGACAGTGAGGTGGCAGCCAACTGGGTTGGCATGTGGCGAGACCACATGGCCTCCCGCAGGTTGGCACAGAGGTCCAAAAATGGCATTTACAATCGCCATAAATGCACCTTATGCAAGCGCTGCCTCCAACCTGTTAACTGTCATCAACTCGGCTCTGTGCAAACATGAGTTCTCGGGAGAATTTCACCTCTGCTTCTGCCCATCAACCTTTGCAACCTCTGCCCTCAAGCCGCGACTGTACCCAGCTCCCGCACAACCACCAGGAGACGCTACCACCTCCTTTGCTGCATTGATTTCGGCCAGGGCATCCACTTCACCCATAGCCTAGATTGTCATTTTATCTTCCCTTCGGCCCTGGCTGCTCATCCCTCTGCTGAGCAATCTGCAAGCTCAATTGGGTCATTGCACCCCATTGTGCCCAATTCCAGAAGAAATTCGCATTCGCCTGCAGATAGTATGGTGCGACACTGTATGCGCAGCCACAGGGGCAGGAGCCGAGGGAGCCTGAGTTGCCCCCAACACTCTCTTGCTTCGGATATCACTTCCTCTCTGGTTGAGCAAATCCCCGGACGTTACCCAAATACATGCAGTGGAAGAGGTCGCCTCCGCTCGGTGGCCTCTGCCTCGCCTCCCAGCAGCTTCCCTTCCATTTCTGCCTCGCCTCCTAGAGGTTCTCCACCCCTTCCTCAACTGCATTCCTAGAATGCCCAATTCACCTTCCGCTCCACCCTGAACAAGCCCCTCATCACAGCCACCATCACCATTCTGTTTCACAAGGCAGAGTAGATCACTGACGAACAAGCCACAGAGGCTGGTGGATGCACCAATGTAATTGAGGAGAAAGGAACGACGGGGGGTAGCAACACCAGGGAAATTGGGGTATCGGACATTGCTGGTGGTTGGCGCACCATAGCAAGGTGCAGTCACACGAAAGCCATACCAGAACTAGCTCAGATGAGCATTCAAGGAGCAGGGGAGCGAAACTAGGAGCAAAAGATGAGATGTGCAGGGAAGGAGGTGAACGAGGCTTAGCATATAGACAAGGTAAAGGACCCTTACTGCTGTCTCATCAAGGAAGAACACCCGACATTGCAAGCTGGCAACACAGAGACCTCGCTTCTGGCAGGTGGCAACATGGAGGAGTACAGGTGCTTCATTGTGGAGGAACACCCTCCGTCTCCGCCACGTCCCTAGTCTGCCACCTTGATGCCGCGTGTCGGCTTCATTGTCTGCCACCTTTCTACCATTCAGCGCGCCACGCTTCCGCCACACAGTTTTCCACTCAGCATGCTACGTGTCTCAGGTTTTTAGGACTCTATTTTTTAGTTTTTGCTTCAACGAGGTTTCGGTGAAAAAACTATGATTTTCAGCTCTTTAGTTGGATTTTTCGTCTCATTAGATACAATGAAAACAAACTTGATGCTTTGCTAGTTTCCGCTGCGTGGGCAACAAGCTAATTTTATGAACTCTTTTCTGTTATGGATTGGTTTCCCTTCTGGGCAGTTCAGATCTAGATTTTGCTGGTTGTTGCCATTTCTCTGGCATGATTAAGTACAGGCTAAGGCCTCAGTGTATGATATCTTTTTTCATTAATAGAATTAGTATAACTTAGAAAAGAAAAAAAATATACACATATGTATTTAAAAATAATAAATGACAACAAAATTTAAATATTTAAATATTTTTTTAATTTACATATGTTATCTTTATATATATTAACATTTAAATTTATTATTACTATTTCTATTATAGGGTATTTATAAATATACAAATTTATAGAATTAAATGTGTATGGTATAAATGAAAAAATAACATGTCAAATTGTGAAGATAAAGATAAACAAATAGAAATGAAAAATATTATTAAAATAGGAAAAAAATTATTACAAAATGTCTTGTTCTATGTAAATTAACAACATGACTCCCACCATTCTCCCAAAGCTAACTTAAACGGTATTCGTCTCTCCCTCCGTGGTTGTCAAATTTGAAATTTAGAGACAACATTATGTTAGTGAATTTTTTATTTTTTAAAGTGAGTAGGTTTTAACCTTCTTCTTCTTTTTTCCAAACCTCATTGAATATCTTGTGATTTCATAATGAACTTGAAATGAATTTCAATATAATTTTAGACTAATTTCGCAAAATATTCATGTGAAATATGTGTGTTCATGTTCAATTTGAGATTTGTAAACGTCATTGAATAAATTAGCCCAATAGTGAAATTGCAATTTTGTTTGCTAACCCGATGACTTAGGTTACAACTGTCAAGAGGAAGGAGTCATCAAGATCTTTGGTGTGATTTTAGAAGCATGTGCATGCTATGAATGGATGGAGAGACCTTGTGCCTTTTTTTTATAGAAAAAGGAATGGTTAAGATCCCTTGACATCACTATAAAAGTAGGTGCTAACTCCCCATCACCATATCAAGGTTAAGAATATCAATTAGGGTTATAACTATGTTTCATTTCTAGAAAATTTCAAGTGGAAATAGTTAAATTGTGGTTTTTATGGCCCAATGTGGTTTTCAAGGGTACTTTCTATGCTCAATATTGCATTATTAAAGGTGTAGTAGTTGTAATGGGTGAGAATCCAAGGTTGTATCAAAAAAATTTGGATGCCTAGTAGAAGTGGTAAGTGAATTGAAATGGGTGGAAAACATGCATGATTGGATGGTGTAATTCAACAAATTTGTGTAAGTGTCACAAGTAAACAATTTTTAGGTGATAACATATTGCCTTTGGATGTGTGAGTTTAAGATAAAATTGTATGACAAAAATACATTATAATTTTCTTTTTACCATGCTATGAGAAGATCAAGGAGGGAGATAAGTGTCCAAGGAAGGAGGACTATGGATAGAAGGACCATGAAAAACCACATTCTGACAATAAAGTCAAAAGGTAATAGATGTACAAGATCTCAATATGGATGAGATAAGCATATTGATTTTCATGGAGATATCTCATAATGATGATACAATGGTGTGCATGGTAAAAAGAGACCAAGTGACTGAGACAAAATAATTTCTCAATATAGTCCAATATGAGGATTGTGAAAAGAATCTAGAGTATAAGACAATGATATGAACAACCTTACATACATATCCCTAGATTAAAAAGGCTAAGTCCAACATAGAATCATCATAATTACAATTGATCTAGGTACATGGGAATTGATACCCCTGAAGAGTTGGAGAGAGGCTCAAACTAATGGATTTGAGAATGGTGTGACCAAGCAAATCAAATCTAAGTAATTACAAATAAGGAGTGCAATACCCCCAATGTTGACTATGAACCTTTTTGTGTAATTATTGAGCATATCAATGTGATATTTGATCGCTGATGAAAACTTGGTTTTAATATAATAAAAATTATCGATGAAATTCATTCATGTTCTAATAATAGTACCGAAAGGTATGAATGTGTGTTTATTGTTAATTGTGAGTTAATGTTTAAATCAACACCAAATCAAAGTAAGCATGTATTAATTCTTAATTAAAAAAGTATGCTTTAAATTAATTAATATCAATTAATTAGTTATAATATTGATATAATTAACTATAGATTAATATATTTAAATTAAATTATTAATGTAAGCAATACACTATTAAGACTATCTAATAAATATTTGGATTAACATATTTATTTAAAATTATGATGTTAGATAATATATAATATTTAATTAAAAATTAAATGTTTAATATATTTTATTAATTAAATTTTCTTTATTAATAAAATCCGAGGAGAAGGGACACATGCCAGAGTTTGAGGGGATGAGGTCTAACAAGTACCGTCATACCCGTCTCATTCAAATTGAATCTTGAACCTCGTGGTTGGGGAAGGGTCACTCTAATTAAGTTGGTCATTAATGCAATTCGTGGTGGTCTCCAAATCTGTTCCCTTCTCATGCAATAACCTTGAGACGGATTTTGTGAAATTATTTGTGTTCATGTTTCACTTAAGATTTGTGAACCTCATCGAATAAATTTGCCTAGCAGTGAAATTCCAATTTTGTTCACCAAACTCAATGACTTAGGTTACAACTATCAAGAGGAAAGAAACCTCAAGATCTTTGGTGTGATTTTAGAAGCATGTGCCCACTATGGATGGATGGAGGGATGGAGGGACATTCTACCTTCTTTTATAGGAAAAGAGTGGTTAAACATCCTTGACATCACAATAAAAGTAGTCGTTAATTCACCATCACTATATCTGGGTTAAGAATAGCAATTAGGGTTTAAAATTGTCCACTTAAAACTACTTTCTATTTCTAGAAAATTTCAAGTGTAAAATTGAGGTTTTTATGGCCTAGTGGTTTTCAAGGGTACTTTCTATACTAGATAATGCATTATTAAAGGTGCATTATCCCTAATAGGTGAGAATCCAAGGTTGTATCAAAAGTTTTTGGATGCCTAGTAGAAGAAATTGAATTGAAATGGGTGGAAAACATGTATGATTGCATGATGTACTTCAACAAATCTGTGTAAGTGTCAGAAGTGAACAATTTTTAGGTGATAACAATTTTCCCCTAGATGTGCGAGTTTAGTATAAAAATTATATGACCAAAATAGATCATAATTTTCTTTTTACCACGCTCTGAGAAGATCAAGGAAGGAGATAAGTGTCCAAGAAAGGATGACTATGCATATAAGAACCATGAAAAACGTCATTCTGACAATAAAGTCAAAAGGTAATAGGTGTACAAAATCTCAATATATATGAGATAGGCACATTGATGTTCATGAAGATATCTCATAACAATGATACAATAATGTTCATGGTAGAAAGGGACCACGTGAGTGAGACAAAATAATGTCTTAATATAGTATAATATGAGGATGGTGAAAAGAAGTTAGAATATAATACAATGATACAAACAACCTTACATACATATCCCTATATTAAACAGGCCAAGTCCAACATAGAATCATAATAATTACAATTGATCTAGGTACATAAGAATTGATGCCCCTTAATAGTGGGGAGGGTAAATGAAACAACCTAAGAATCCCTATTGAATAAGAAAATGGATCTAAAGATCTAATATGAGCCAGTTGGAGAGAGTCTCAAAGTAAGGGATATAAGAATGGCATGACCGACAAAATCAAATCTAAGGAACTACAAATAAGGAGGGATCACTAGAATATGTACAAATTTGGAGTTGAGCACATCATATCCTACAAAGTATGAGAACAATGAGGACTCTCTCAAATTATTCCAAGGTAGCTCATCAAGAAGGTGGATGGGGATCATGGTACGCAGGACTAAGACCTAGAATAAAGTTGTCATTTTCAATAGGGGGGAGTCTACCAACATCCAGGCTTAGAAGGAATTCCATAGGCCCAACATTCAATGTACAACAAATGGTGTTGTATTATTGGAATCAAATAATAAGGATGTGGGGTATCACTTAAAGGGAAACTCTCTTTTGAGGGCAGATACGACTCACACATGTTTGATAGAATGGTGCAATCATTTAAATTGTTGAACCATAAAGTATACAATCCTCAAACATGTATGTTGGTCCTTAGTATTACAACAAGAATACAACTCCCAAGGGTCTCAACTTTAATTTTCAACCTAGGGTTTTTACAAACTCAAGATGGGTCAGAATTATGTGTGTAGCATGTATTATCTTCTTCTCTTGCTAATTTTATGTAGGTAAAAACAAGTCAAATTTAGAATTCTAGGAAATAAATTACAATAAGAAAATATATATTAATTGTAAGAAAAGGAAGCAAACCATTTTAATTATGATGAAATAAAAAGTATGTATATTTTTTTGTGCAAAGAAAATAAACTCACAACTTAAAGAAAGTATGTAAACTTCAAATCCTAATCTTGCAAGCAAAAGATAATTTCTATAGCAACTAGGTCAAATATCTACTTGGTTTCTCAGCTCCTAAACTTCATATTTAAGGTATTGGGGATGTTCTAACACATAAAATAATATTATCTATGTGTCAGATGCAAGTTTAGATGAGTCTTGGATACAAAATGTAAACTACTACAAGAGTCTCTGTTTTGCTACAGGAGACAATCTAGTGAGCAGGAAAATGCGCTAAGCATATGGTTTCAACGTAAAATGAGATAGGAAAAGGCCAAAGGATGATCAAAAATGAATTTCCATGTCCTTATGTCAATGATAGATAGGTATCTTCAGCGAATGGGTGACTGTAGAGTCTCTTGTAACTCTGCAAAATAAAAAACTGTATAACTACAACACATAGAAATGATGAACAATATCTAAAGATTAGAAAGAAAAGTGAATTTTATTGCATGAAAAGAGGTGTTAATGGAAAAAAATAATCACTACTAGGACTACCATCTAGTACTTCAAAGTACTTTTCAAGAAGGACAGTAAACAAGATAACTAATTAACCTTGTATAAAACAATATTCATAAATGAATTTGCAAACATATATAAATGAAAAAGTGCATGAAATATAATAGTATAATCGGGTCTTAAGCACCTGGTGTGGGTGCTAACCCAAGGAGGTTTAGATCCCTAAAGGACAAACAATTTAAGAACAAAAGATTCCTTTCATTAATAAGAAAAAGTGCTTGTACGTGAAAAGGTTTAGAACTAGAACTTCTAAGCTAATTCTTCTACTAACTCATCTACTGCTAGCTTATTATGACTTTTATTATTTCCCTAATGGAGTACTTGAGCTTTGTATTTATACAATATGAGTTAGTGGAAACCTCCTTTAAAGGAGGACTATTTTCCCTCCGAAATTCGTAAATAGCAGGATCATGCTCCCTAAGTGACCTCGCAACTATAGGGAGGAGAAATTAGTGCTTCAAGCCAATTAAGTTTGATCTTCCTGTAGAAAGAGATGGGCACCATAAATTTATCCGACTAGATATCCTCGTGATCTATGTCAAATCTTATTAATATCATGCATCATAAGCACATTAGGCACATAAAGTATGATAAATATCTCTAACCTTCCTAAGAATTTATTTAAGCTAGGAAAATGTTATTAAATGCATAAGGAGAGGTATAATACAACCTTTATGTGCATAGGAAAGTTTAGATGGGCCTTATTTTTACCTAATTGGAGTCCACTCATACCCCCCATTGAAAGTATTTATCATCCTCTA
>APFE030387332.1:0-43896 GCA_000404065.3 Pinus taeda
ACATGGAAGATTTACTTAGAAGTAAAGGTCTCTACAGAATAGCCACGGGCCAAGAGAAGAAACCAAAAGATGAAGACAGGGTTGATAAATGGGAAAATAGACAAGATCAAGCACGTGGTTTGATAGGGATGTCTATTTCTCCTGATCTTAGATTCCATATTGCAGACCTTGAGACTCCTCATGAAGCATTGGAACAAATCGCTAAAGTTTTTGGGATTAAAAAATGAAATTAGATCCCATCAACTTGAAAATGAGTTGCTTACATTGGATCCTAATAATTTTTCTTGCATTGAAGGTTTCTTGTCCAAATTCAAGACCCTTAGATATCTATTGGAAGGTGTTAAGATTAAGAAAGAAGATAGTAACCTTATTTATTCCATCCTTACTAAGTTGGGACCAGCCTACTCTGTATTTGTTTCCACCTTCCATTCTACAAGGAAGCTTTCATTTGTCAAGGAAAAGACTACAAGGCCCCTTCCTTTGACTCTTTTTGTGATTCTTTAATAAGAGAACAAGAAAAACTCTTACACCTTGGTCTTCTTAATCTTGGAAACTATTCCAAGAAAGCATTAGCCGCCCAGCAGCAACCAAATTTAAAGAATCCTAAGAAGTCATATCCTAAAAAGAATGGTCCTAAACCAAACAAGGGTCCTAAGCAAACTCAGTCTCAAAATGAAAGATCATTTCAGCAAAATGATAAGAACAATAAAAACAAATGGAAGAAGACTGATAGACATTGTAACTTTTGTAATCGAGATGGCCACTTAGAATCTAAATGCTTTAAGAAGATGGAAGCCTTGGATGCCGCAATGAAGAAACATAACATCCATGTGGAGCATTCTTCTACTTCAACTTCAACTTCATCTTCAGGAATGGCACTTTCTGCATGTCGTTGTCAATCATCTCAGTCTGGTTATGCATTAAATGTATCTTCTTCTTCTCATTCTCATGATGGCTCATTGATTCTGGAGCCTCTTATCACATGGCCAAAAACAAAGCCATGTTTTCTTCTTTACATGATTGTAACACCAAAAATATATATGTTGGTGATGATAGATCTCTTAATGGTGTAGGGACTGGAACTGTTCATCTAGACAATGGTCAGTTTAATGATGTATTATGTGTTCCAACCTTATCCAGCAACCTTCTATCTGTATATCAGATAACTCATTCAGGTGGAGGTAAAATTGTTGAATTTTCACCTCATGATGTTGTAATCAAGGATCTAAGAGATCCTAAACAGATTCTAGCTACTGGTATTGCTGATGATTCCACAAGGTTGTATAAGTTTCACAACTTTGGGTCATCAAATCTTCCCTCAGTATTTGTTGCTCATAATGATGAAGTGAGCAAACTTTGCCATGAGCGATTTGGTCACTTAAACTATCGCTCCCTTCAGCATCTATGTAAAGAAAATATGGTGACAGGTCTTCCTATGGTATCTTGCAGAGATGGTGTTTGTTCCGGATGTGTACTCGGAAAACATCATCGGGACAGTTTTGAAAAACGTGCCTCTTGGCACGCCTCAGCCCCTTTACAGCTTGTGCACAGTGATTTATGTGGTCCACTTCCTATTGCTTCATTCTCTGGCTGCAAGTATTTCTTAACTTTCATTGATGATTTCTCCAGACGCACTTGGGTATACTTCTTAAAACTCAAGAGCGAAGTATTTAACACATTTTTGGCCTTCAAAGCCTTTGTTGAAAAACAATCTGGACATCAAATTCTTAAGCTAAGAACTGATAATGGTGGAGAATATGTTAAAAACACATTCATCAACTTTTGCACCGAAAATGGAATTCAAATGCAACATACTGTTCCATACACTCCACAACAAAATGGTGTAGCTGAAAGGAAAAAATCGCACCTTAAAGGAAATGGCTAATTGTATGCTGCAATCTAAAGGACTCAGTCTTAGTTTTTGGGCCGAAGCAATTAATTGTGCAAATTATATAATAAATCGCACTCCTACTAAGGTTCTAAAGAATATCACTCCAGAAGAAGCTTGGAGTTCCATTAAACCAGATGTAAGTCACTTTCGTATTTTTTGGAAGTGAAGCATGGGCCCATATTCCAGATGAAAAGCATAAAGCTTTAGAACCTAAGAGTGAGAAATGTACTTTTGTTGGATATTCTGAAGATGTAAAAGGTTATAGACTTATTCCATTTAAGTCCAAAAATGTTATCATTAGAAGAGATGTAAAATTTGATGAAAATAAATCGGCCTGCGAGCCTAGTCCGGCGGATGTGCCACCTCTTCCTATCTCTTCTACTTTTGAAAACATTTCTTCTTTAGATGATGAAAGTGAGGATGATAATCCTCCACCACCTTCTCAGGATCCTCAACTTCCAAGATGGGTCCGTGCTACTCGGGATGCAGCAGGTGATCTTGCCGGTGATCCTACATATCAGCGACGTACACGTTCTCAGTTTGAAAGAGCCTCTTCTTTACTGGCTCAAGCTCCAGTAAATCATGATCCTGACACTTTTGCAGAAGCTTCAGGCCATCCACTTTGGGAAGCAGCTATGAATGAAGAATATCATTCATTGTTGGCAAATGATACATGGGATCTTGTTCCTCTACCAAAGGGACGCAAACTTGTTAGATGTAAATGGGTTTACAGAACCAAGTATGGACCAGATGGGAAAGTTGATAAACATAAAGCTCGTCTTGTTGCTAAGGGCTTTTCACAGGTTGAAGGCATTGACTACACTGAAACCTTCTCCCCTGTTGCCAAAATGAACTTTATCCGCCTTGTTCTTTCCCTTGCTGCCTCTTTAAAATGGGAAGTCCATCAGATGGATGTTAAATCTGCCTTCTTGCATGGGGACTTGCATGAAGAAATCTATATGGAACAACCCATTGGCTTCATCCAAACAGACTCAGCCTTGTATGTCGACTTAAGAAATCTCTTTATGGTCTCAAGCAAGCTCCTCGGGCTTGGTATGCCAAAATGGATAACTTTCTTTTAGAATCTGGCTTTTCTAGGTGTCATTCTGACAATACTGTCTACACCAAGACAGTGGGAAACTCTCTTATCATCCTTGTTCTTTTTGTTGATGATCTTATTCTTACTTGTAGTGATCCCATCCTTATAAACCATGTGAAGTCCAGCCTTAAAAAGAAATTTGAAATGACAGACTTAGGACACTTACACTATTTTCTCGGTCTTCAAGTCTTGCAATCCAAGGAGGGTATTTCCTTTTCCCAGTCCAAGTATGCTTGTGATATTCTTCGTCATTTTCACATGGAAGATTGTAAGCCAGCTCCTTCTCCCTTTCAGTCTGGAGTCAAACTTTCAGTCTCTTGTACTTCTCCTGAAGTTGATGCTACCTTATACCGTCAACTTGTAGGAAAACTCTTGTATTTAACCCATACTCGTCCTGACCTTTCCTTTGTTGTTGGCCTTGTTGCTCGTTTTATGCAAAACCCCCGTGAAAGTCATTGGAAAGCAGCTAAAAGAATACTTCGTTATGTTCGAGGTACAGTACAGTTTGGGATTCATTACAGTGCCAAAGCAGCTCCTCTATTAGTTGGTTTCACTGATTCTAATTGGGCTGGTGACCCTGATGATTGGAAGTCTACTGCCTGTTATGTCTTCACTCTTGGTTCAGGACCTATTACATGGGCTTGTAAAAAACAGGCTACCATTTCTCTTTCGTCAGCAGAAGCAGAGTATCGTGGTGTCGTGGAAGCTAGTAAGGAAGCCTTGTGGCTTCGTCAGATCCTATCAGAATTTGGATTTGAGCAGCAGCATCCATCCAGACTTTGGTGTGATAATCAAAGTGCCATTCAGCTATGCAAAGATCCAGTCCAGCATCAGCGCAGCAAACACATTGAACTACACATGCACTTCATTGGAAAACTCATTCATGACCATGTTCTTGAAGTGCAATATTGTGCAACAGATGATCAGGTTGCAGACATCTTCACAAAGGCTCTCACAGAGGCGAAGTTCACTAAACTTCGATATATGCTTGGAGTTCAGGAAGTTGTCACTAAGGGGGGATAGGCTCTAGTGCCTCCTTCCTTCTCCTATTGTGTCATATTTGTAAATCCTTCAATCCTATGCCAAGTTGTTCTTAAGGGGGGATGTTAGGATATTCCGACACATAGGAAATAGTTAAGTTCAACTTGGTCTAGTATAGAGTTAGGTATGGAGTTAGGTAAAGTGTGTTTCTTTACCGTTGTACATTTTGTAACTTACAATCCGACGGTCACGATATGTAGTGATCTGATGGTTCACTCTCTCCTCGGTATTACCGACACTTGATCCGTGGCTTGACACCCGATTGGTCCATGAGTTCTATTTAAAGCGCATGGAGGGTCATTGTTCGGGTAATCCGTCTATGAGAGAAAGCTTATATCAATTTTCATTCGTTGATTAATAAATTGCCTGAAGTGGCCACGTTGGCTCAAGCCGTGGACTGTTTCCCTCTTTGAGGGTTTTAACCACGTCAAAAATATTGGTGTATTGATTTGAGATCTGGTTGTGAGTGGTTTCCTTTTGGTGTTCTTTCTGAGGAACTTACCCTGTAAATTCCTACATTATTATCACTTAATTATCACAAAAATAAAGAAACCGTATAAGATTAGTTTTACACCAATGTTAATACAAGTTTAAACAAAAAAAACTAAAGCTATAAGGACACCAAAAGACTAGCACCATTGTAATGGCAGGGTGAAAAACCGTGATTCAACAACCAAATTACAAAGTTTTGAACAAAAAAGTAAGCATCAAAGTGTTTTCTTCAAATGACCTACAAATACACTATGAATAGAAAATTAAAAAATGGGAACAAAATTGTGTATGCACTAGAATTGAGTGTGGGCACAAGCTAATGATGGTCTCATGAGAAGTTGTTGGCAATGCAAAACTGAATTGAGGGTGGGTACAAGCTAATGATGGTCTCATGATAGGTTGTTGGCAATGCAAAACTAGAAAAACATCAACCTATTAAATTGGAGGGATGATTTAAGGTTACTTTACAATGGATTTTAATCTGCTGTAAAACCATAAAAGATAGGAAATTTAATTATCTTTCTAAACATGATTTAAGGTTACTTTACAATAGATTTTAATCTGGCGTAAAACCATAAAATATAGGAAATTTAATTATCTTTCTAAAAATTTATTTTGTATTTATGGTATTTTTGTATGACTACGTAAAATTTGAGTTTTTATAATAGTGATATGTTATTTTTCATGCAAAATATAATGCACATGTTTCTATTAGTGTAGGTGTTGAGTACTTAAATAATGAAATTTCATTTAAAATATTTGTGGAAAATTGTAGAAAAAACAATGTTCTTATGCAAGGCTATTTTCTCTAAATTTATAATGTTAATTTTTATGTCTTTTGAAATTTTGAAATTTGTCATATCCTTGATATTACAAGGTCTTACATCAGTGTGGGTTATGAGGGTCTTAACGTAATCAACCTTTTTTTTTCAATTGTAGATCTCAACCTATACTAGCATAGAATATATCTTATTCTAAAAATAGTTAAAGTGATAAAACGCTATAGCGAGAATAAAATATCTATGTATTTTAAAACCCTGATATATGTCAATATAAAAAAATGCTAAAAAAAATATTGATTTTTTTCCAATTATAAATGGAGCATATATACGTATTGGACTCTATATACGTGTGTAGTTTCATGTGTGACATATCCATGTATCCTATACAAAAATAATGTGAAAATAGAGATATTGAGATGCATTCAAAAAAGTGAATGTTTTGATGTATTTGGAACCCAAGCCACTAGGTTTGTCATTTTGGACCTAAATTTTAGGCAACCAAAACATCACATGTATATTAAAGTTTTAGCTCCCACCAAGAAAAGGAAGGAATGTGAATATTTTTTAGAGAATGTGCACATTCTAAAGCGCATGCACATTCCTACAACAAACACACACATTATTTTGAATCAACATTCACATGGTAGGTGTAACAAGAATATGCTAAAGGAAGCTTATAGGGACATCAACAAAACGTTGACCCATCAAAGAGGGCATTTCAAGGGTATCATTGGTCTCTATATGGGATGGTTGACATTATGAGTTTTTGAAAATTAGGTGTGAGTCTATGGAAATTTTATACACACAGGGGAATAAAACCAAGTGTTAGGTCCTGAAAAAACCTTAATAACTTCTATGGATAATAATGACACTTTGAACCACCACAAATAATCTATTGAGGGCATCATTTTCGTCTAAGTAGGGTACCACTTGGATTTTTGAGAATATGGTGTGAGTCTTGTGGGCCTCGACATGGCTAGTGGAGGAAACATGAAGTTTATATCCTAAATGAAGCTTCTAGCCATTTATGCCCATGAAGGATTCCTTGAACAATCACACATGGCCTCTTGATGAATTCGTTGTCCTATTGTTGTGGATGTTAATGGTAATAGGTGGCTTTGAGTAGTATATATGTCTCCTAAGTCATTGGAAATTATAAAAGGAAGCAGCTCATGCTTTATGTGCTAAGTAAATCTTTGAGGCATCTATAGCCATGAAAAATGCCTCAGAGCACAACACAATGCCTCTAGAGAGTTGGCCTCTGAGAAATATTTTAGTTCCCTCATAGGTTTTTTAATCATTAGGTATGGGTCTCAAGTGCTTGATATGATTGATGGGAGAAACCCAAGCCTTAGTTGGAGTAAGCCTCTATCCCCGTGTGCTTTGGATTTCTATTTTCTATGGGAATTGTGCTATAATCACCTCCAAATTTGTGTTGTGGATTTATGTTCTTTCTATTACCATGTTTTTTTTTTATATTGTTAAGAGGGTTTCGACCTTTATGCATCAGCAATATTAATACTAACATTGCCACAACTAATATACTTTCCCAAATAAGCCACTAGAATTTATGTGGGTTTAGTTCAAATATGGTCCCTTCATAGATGCCGTTAATGTGCAGGTCCTGTAAATTGATTTGTATGATTTTTGTCTTCTTTAGAAAATATGAGGATATTTCTAATATTTTCTTGCCTTTCCACAATCCGTTCTCCTCATCCCCTGCAGAAATATGAACAATATTTGGATAATTATGAATCAATATTCGTCTTCAATGTATAAATAATCATGATCCCTATCATTCCTTTGAGATATGTAAAGTATTGTTTTTCTTTTGAAAAACAAAAAAACAGTGATCCTTGTCATGTTCAATACCTTGAGAATCTACAATAGAATAAGAATTAATATTGCCTTCTCTTAGGAAAATATCCATGGAATGAATAAAAATTTCATGGCCACGTTGATTCAGTGGAGCTCTTGAAGTTGGATTTTTAATTTTTCACATATTTGTTCCATGGTTTTCAACCCTTGCATTTTTTGGATAGTTCTCTAGAACCCTCTTTGAATATAAATATCTGCCAAATCTTGGAAATTAAGTTGCAACATTTATCATGTTATCCAGGAGAACTTCGGTTGCAACATTCATATTACTTGGAGAACCCTGATCAAGTTAAGGAAACAGACACAAAATTGTAAGTATCAAATTAACTACAATGCATACAAACAGAAACACAAAAATTAAATATCAAAGGGATGAGTATAACATACCTCTTTGGGGACTGAGATATCTACATAATCAATGAACCTCCCATACTCATTGAATTGCATGTTCATTTTACGGGGGCGTGAAGTGGATGTTTGTTTTGGATTTCTGCTTTTGTATGGGCTACAATCACCTCCAATATTTTGATCGGTTGTATGCATTAGCAATATCAATATTAATATTAATGCTCCCACAACTAACGGAGTTGCCCAAATTACCCACCAAAATTCATGTGGGTGTAGTTGAAACCCTTGGGAGGAGATATCTGATATTTTCTTCTCATAATCCTTTACAAAAATCAGATCACCTTTAGGATAAATAGTTTTGGCATTATAGTGTACTGGAAAATTATTGTTGCCATTATGTCGTTGTATTGGTTTGTGATCTTCAATGAAGAAATAGCCATCATCCTTATCATTCTTTTGAAATATGTGAAGTGTATTTTTTATTTTGAAAAAATAACCATGATGACCACTTTCAACTTGTTCCATGGAACTTTGAGTATCTACAATAGAAGAAAAAAGGTTTATATTGTCTTCTCTTGGGCAGGTTATGTCCATTGTTCCAACAAAATTTTCATGACCGACCCGATTCGGCAAAGCTCTGGAAGTTGGATTTTCAATTTTTTCCCACATTTGTTACATGGTTTCCAGCTATTTCATTGTGATAGTTCTCTATAACCCGCGTTGAATATAAAGTTTTGCATAATCTTGGTACTTTTATCGCAACGTCCATCATGATACGGAGGATATCCATGCAGAAATTTTTCAAAGTAGTCATAAATCTAGAGCTTATAATGCTCTAGATAATCCACATGATGCATTAACATGTATCAAACATCATCATCTTGCACAATGTGCCTTCAAAAAAGTAATTTGTATAATTAATCACTTCCAAATGCTAAATCAATGTCATTGAGATGTTGTCTGCCTGGGTTTCTAATAATTGGTTGTGTTTCACATTGCAAGTGGCAATTACATTTATAGACTTGTATATCTATATGATCCCTGTGTATGAAATTGAACCTATTAAGAAAATTACAGATGCATATCTTGATCAATATCTTTGGTATAAAGGTGACAAACACCATCTCTTTCCAAACTAGATCAAACCTACAGATTTAGAGCCACCTCAACCTTTGGCATATAAGTGGTGTTAATGAATCAATAATTTGCAAGATATATGGAATACCAGTGAGGGTCATTGTGTTGTGATACCTTGGACAAAATTTGAAAATTTCTTTGAAAAAAATAGATCTGACAATGTTAAACAGGTAATTTTTTTGTTTTATGTTGTTAGTTTGTGAGCACTGAAAATCTTTCTTTTGATTCAATTTTTTTCCTAGAATATGAATTAATAATTATTGTAGGCTTTTGCGTTTGGTGCTCGACCACAACATTGTTGGTTATGTGGCTGCAAAAAAAAAATGTTCTACCATTCAAATATATGAGTCATACCAATTAGTTTGCCTCCTTTGTTTTGCAATATTATGGTTTGGTCTTGGATCTCTTAGTCCTTGGTTTAACTCAGGCAAGTGAAATAGTTGGTCCTCCGCATATGCCAAATTAATTTATTACTTACTATGATATAAAAGTGGAGACGTGGCATCCTATAAGATTGTATTCTCATTATATGGAAAAGGCGCACATTCTTTTTAGATTCATTCATGAAGAGGCAAGGGATCATATCGAGTGCTACTTACAAAAAATCCATATTTAAACAATGAAAACATGGTTTGCTACTGATGAGTCCCAAAAATGGGTAATTATATGGGCTCATTTGGCCTCCTAACTCAGCTTAATCCACCATTCTCATTAGTTTATTGCATGTTTTTTGTTATATTTATGCTAATAGAGTGAATTGGGTTAGTCATTATGCCATGAAGTCTAATGTGTGCTTTATGCAGATTTTTGGTCAATTTTGGGACAAAGTCAAAGGATTAATGAGCATTTGGCAGCCAATATTCAAGGAAAACAAGAGAGAGGATTTGTAGGAGGGTGTCCCCCTCATTTATGACTCCCTACCTCGAATCCTCCATTAGAAACTCAAAGCACAAATAGCCACATCAATGCATCCAAGGGGTAGCCGAGCAAGTCAAGAAGAATTGTTGTCTATCTCTAGTTCTGGGAAGCCGAGTCCCTTGATTTTAGGAGGGCTCTTAGGGCACTCCATTTGTATAAATAGGGGGACTACATGGATTCTATCTTCCATGTTGCAGATCCTGAAGCCACATGGGCCCTTGGTGTCCTCAACGCCAACACACTTTATCCAACATCGTTTCCCCTTGTCATTGTGGATTTGTATGCCCCCATACCCTTACCATGGAGTGGGATCTATGTCGTGACTATTTTATATTACTTTGTTATAAATATTTACATTAGTTACATCATATTGCAATACTGCCACCGATAACCACCGTCATAACCCAGAAAAACCATGCCACCGATAGCAAGAGAACCATACACCAACATGCAAATCCATGCATGTCCAAACCAACTAGGAAATCACACATGCAATATGTTACCTGCAAGTATTACTGCTGAAGCTGCATGTTCCTTCTCTTCTTCCTTGATCCTTACTTTCCTTCCCTTCCCTTTTATTTCTTTTCCTTCCTTGATCCAAAGCTAGAATGCTCCAAGAAAAATCTAAGTGACCAAGAGTGAGATAAAGAGAGAGAGAGAAGAATAATGAGAGAGCTCCAAAGCTTGAACTAATAAAAAGGTTACCAACTGATCCTCAGAAGCCTTTTTATTAATGAGGCCTCTAATTCCTTCATTGTCCAATATTTTCCTTCAATTTCCTCCTCACATGCAACCAATGACCTTTCACCTTACTTTTCTCCTAATTTCCTTTATTTCCATAAATAAATGTGCCAAAAATACCTTTTTGCCTTTTAATGCCTTTTCCTTTGCCTTTGCCAATTTCCTTAGCCATAATAATCGAAATGAACACCCACACCAGGATGTCCTACCCAACATTCAACTTGGAATATGTGTTCCTTACACGTGGTCTTATTTTTCCTTTATTAACTTTTATTACATGCAAATTTCACTAGGTTTGTTACATATCCAAGGATTAAAACTTTTGACTACAAATATTTTTTAAAGTCTTATATTTTCCCATTTTCCAAAAAAAAGTTGTTTGGGGCCTTAAAATGGCTTCGGAAGTTCACGACCCGAAAAACTGCCAAAAATAGTAAACTATGCTACAATTAAGGAAACTAAAAAAATGAAAGAAACAATGGTGGGGGTCTAAGTGGAATAGGCGGTGGCCACCAATATCCACCTGGATCAAGCCAATAAGGAATGGAAAATCCCCACAACCATAAATCATCTTCGAGGATTTCTCGGGTTGACGGGATATTATCACAAGATTGTTAAGAATTATGGGAGAATAGTAGCACCTCTAACAACATTATTGAAGAAAGATGAATTTTCTTGGACTCAAGAAGCAACTAAGGCCTTTGAAAATCTTAAAGAGGCAATGTGTCAAGCATCGGTCTTAGCTATGCTAGACTTCACAAAAACCTTTATTATAGAATGTGATGCCTTACGAAATGGAATTGGTGTTGTTCTAATGCAAGAAGGAAGACACATTGATTTTTAAAGTCGTCTAATCAAAGGAAAGTATTTACAAAAACTTATTTATGAGAAGGAAATGTTGTAAATGTTACATACACTACATCAATGGCAACCTTACCTAATGGAGGCACACTTCAATTTAAAAACAAATCATGATAGTTTATGACTTTGAAATCATCTACAAAAAGGGGAAGAAAAATGTTGTTGCAGTTTCACTCTCAAGAAAGGATGAGGATGTGGAAACATTTATTTATTCCATGTCTATTATCCAACCCGATTGGATAATCGAAGCAAGGGATGAATGGAAGAATGATGAAGAGGTGTGGACACTCATTCAAAAGTTGCCACTAGACCCCAGTACATCTAATACATTTAGATGGAAAAATGGTTCATTATGGTACAAAGATCACTTATATCTTTGTAAAATTTCCCAATTCAAACAAAATATTATTTTGGAATTGCACACCTCCCCCTTAGGAGGGCACTCGCGATTTTTAAAAACTTATCAGAGGATCAAGAACGAATTTTTTGGGAGGGCCTTAAATATGATATTCATAAGTTTGTGGCAAAATGTTTGGTTTTCCAGCAAAATAAAGTTGAGACAATTAAGACCTCTGGTTTGTTACAACCTTTATCCATTCCAGGTCATCATTGGGAGGGGGTCTCAGTGGATTTTATCATAGGTTTACCCAAGTTTGAAGGAAAGAGAATTGTCATGGTGGTAGCGGATAGACATACCAAGTATGCACACTTTTGTGCATTATCTGACCCTTTTAAGGCTATTATAGTTTGTATTGCATTTATAGAAATAATTAAAAAGCTACATGGAAACCCAAAGATTATCGTAAGTGACAGAGATCCCATGTTCACTGGAAATTTTTGGATGGAATTATTTTCTTGTCTTAGTACTCAATTAACTCATAGATCATCTTATCATCCTCACTCTAATAGGAAAATTGAGATAGTGAACAAATTTTTGGAAGGACATCTTTATTGCTTTGTATCTGATAAACAAAAAAAATGGGTTAAGTGGTTACCTCTGGCTGAATTTTGGTATAACACTTCCTTCCATACTGCAGCAAAAATGACACCATTTATGGCACTTTATGGATATCACCCACTGTCCATCACATCATCTTTAAGAGAAAATTCTAAGGTTCAAGCACTGGAAGATCACATGAGCATCAACAACAAGTTCACTTAAAGGATAACCTCACTCTGGCGCAGAATCGAATGAAACAACAAGCATATCAGCATCGTAGTGAAAGAAGTTATGATGTAGGAGATTGGGTATTCTTAAATCTATAACCATACAAACAAATGTCTCTCAAGCAAGCTAAGAAGGATAATAAATTATCACCCAAGTACTATGGTCCTTACAAGGTGTTGCAAAAAGATTGGTACTGTGGCATACAAATTATAGTTATCTACATCTTCTCGAGTACACCCAGTTTTCCATGTTTCATGCTTAAACAAGGTTATCGGTGACAAGCTTATACTTCAAACAATATTTCCAGAACTTGACGAGGAAGGAAAAATCATATTGGAGCCTAAAGCAGTTACAGAAACAAGAACTTGACAACTATGGAATCGATTATTTTCTGAGTATCTCATTAAGAGGAAGAACTTACACGCTAAAGATTCTACATGGGAGGATGAGAATTTTAATCAGAAGCATCTATAACTACTCAAGCATTAAGGATAACACTTTGTTTGAAGGAGAGGGGCATGTTACGTCCCTATAATAATAGTGTACTCCCTTTATGGTTATTGTTAAAGTAACCCCCATATTGTTATTGTTTTGCCCCATGTTATCCTCCACAATTTCCCAAGTTGAGAGGAATCAACGGACGTAACCATAGACCAACCATTCAGTTCAGTAGCTATCCCTACCAAACTAGAGAGGGCTCCCTCTATGAGATCATAGCCAAAGAATTGACTGGAATATAAAGGATTTTAGGCTAGCTATGCTAGGCTCAGATAGGTTTTGAAAATTTAGGGTTTTGATGTTGGACAAGGGATGAAAACCAGGTAACTAGGTCAAAGGATCAAAAGGGTAGCAACAAGAAAGATATAAAGGAGCAAGGTAGAAATAGTTTTGTGATGGCTTAGGGTTTGTCAATGTAGTGTAATGTTTAGAAGAAACAAGAGGTCTTAATAATAATATATATCATGAATTCATTAACCAAGTAAGAAAATAACACATAACGATATTCCCATCGAAACAGATTCCTATGAGAAGAATTCTTCTTATAAACTTTAAGGAAAACCACTGAAGAACTGATGAATGGAAAGAAAATATTAATCTCTTTCATATAAAACTATAACAGAGAAAATACAACATCACAAACTCACTACACATGAATTCCTAGATAATAGTCGCAATCTCTCCTTTGATTTCCTGAAAATGCACAAGAACAAGCTACAAGAGTTCTCTCCTCAAATGTCCAACTGATGGAGTACTATAAATTTTATCAGGTTATGGTGAAAGAGTCTGGGGCAGTGCTCCTTGCCTTTTAATTGCACCCTTTCAGACATTTTGATTAGGCTCCAATACAAATAGCTGCACAAATTGAAAGACTTGGCAACTATAAAGTGCATGAGCATCCTTATGTGGTATTGATATAACCTGGAAAATCTGCCCTCACATGTGAAGAACTTCATGACAACCTTCATTAATGGTGCATATCTCTCCAACAAGTATCTAAATGAGAAAAAATATGAGTGAGCTCCTTTGTATTATGATTTCAAATAGGGTTTGTACTCTTCTAGGTCTAGGTTCATGCCTTTGAACCAGTTTTCACCATGGTTTGGTATGCCTGTAGCTTGAGAGACTGCATCCACTAAAAACATAAAATCAATCCCTGCAATGGTGATTTTTTCTTCCTTCAAGGTGAGGGCAAATATACTTGTGATTTTCTCATGGTAACCTACTTCTTGCACTCTTTGACAAAACCCTAAACAATTTACATCTTCAAAGCATTGCATGAAAAATAGGGAGGAGGTCATTTCATTGCAATTGGAGGGCTCAAACCTCAGTATCTTCCACCCCTTGTTGTACTTCCTCTTCTCTGATGGTGATGAGTCAGACTCCGTACTTCAAACCCTAGGTGAAAGGCAAGCAAAAACAGTGAAATTTGTTGCTTTAAGAGAATGAGGTGGTATGATGGACTTAGGAGTTGCCTAAATGTTTAAGGAAATTTAGAAGGGTAGGGGATAATGTCAGTGAGTAGGGGAAGAAGGAATTTTGGGAAATGAGTGAGGCGAGACGGTGAAAAGGCCAAAACAGAGGCCTACCCTAGAAAGAGGTAGGGTAGACTAGGGTTTAGAGAAAAATGATAGAAAATGAGGGGATAAGGCTTTGTGATGGATGGAGATGGTGCATTAGCTGCAAATAGAGGTGTAGAGGCAAGGAATCTACAGTGTAGGGAAACAATTCATCATTTGAAGATCAAAACCATGAAAAGCATGTAAACCCTAGGAGAAGAAGTATTTGATCAATTTCTTGACATATGAGGCAAAGGAGGGCATGAAAATGATTAAACTTACTTGTTATAGAGCTTGGAGGATGAAATTACAAAATAGGAGCTTTGAAAAATAGATTTTGGTGGTTAAACACCAATTTTGGATAAATATCCCCCATGCGTAGCGAAGGCTTCTTGTGCGCAACGTGTTGTCCAGGTGTATAGCGTGGGCTCTCTGAGCGCAGTGAGGGCCAATTTTTGCTAGTGAGGGCTATGGAATCACAATTTTTTGCAAAGGAGAGGGGGGAGGTAGATGCTATGATGGTATACAAGTGCAAATGAGTGATAATGACCTTCTCCATGTGCTTTTATAATTTTCTTTTGGTGTCTAAGTGATTGATGAGGTAGGATGGCCCACCTCACCAATTCACTTTCCTTTTGAGCTTTGTAGCCTTGGGACCTATTATTGTAACTTTAGAACCTTAGGAACATTATTACATATAAAAACATAAATTACATTTGAAATCAAGTGTTATTGAACAAATTTACCTGTTTCCACTCCTCATTTGTCAGCTTTATACATAAAATGACTGATCTTGTGACCTTAACCCTAATGATATAATGGTGACACTAAGATGAATGGAGACCATGATATGTGTCTGAAGTGCTGTTAATGATGTTTTCATGATGGTAGACTCAACTAAGTGATGAAAGTGACCAGCATATGAAATGCTTGAGAGAGAGTGGTAATAGCCCTAGACACACTAGCCAGTGACCAAATTTTTATTTGAAGACTCACTGAAATGACAAAAACTTTACTTGGCACCCTAACAACACCTTGTAAGAACATATTTGATCACTGGTGACACACTAAACTGATTGACACTAACACCCCATAGAAGCCCACTATTTTTATTGTTGTGCCCTTACATTATTATTGTTATGTAGGTTTTGATTATATTGTGACCCCTTAGACTCCTATATATATAAAGGAGACCTTGTCATTTGTATCATCCAAGAATTGTTCATTTATGTAATGTAAATGAGGTTTCCCCCTCGAAGAGGATAATTTTTAAGTCATTGATCTATATTTTCTTCTATTTTGTGAGTTGGCTGCATAACAGATGCTCAACACCCTTATCTAGCATCTTTCTTCATATATTGGAAAGGAAGTCTTGGATGGCTCAGGTTGGATGGTCTAGAGGAAGGTTTTGTTAGCACATTTGGCTTGGATCAAGTTGTAGCTTCCTTACACTTTCTACTTACAGTTAATAAAGAGACTCATGTCTTGTTTCCAAATTGCATTGTTCCTTTTATGAATTTTAATTTATGAGGCCTATGATGATTTATCATGCATATATGCTTGTACTTTGAATTTTTTGATCTCCTCCTATCTTTGTGACTAATTTGCAAGTCTACACATCTTGGAGGTAGTAGAGAGTTTGGACTGTATGAGACCTACTTCAAAAGTGGGACCTCTAGGTATGTTTTCAATCCCTACCTTTGTGAATTCTAGTGTCTGAGATGATTGGATGAGTTCTCTTTGTTGTCCTTTTATTATTCTCTGTGGGGGCTCTCAACCCTAGCTCTTACGAATTCTTCCCTACAATAATGTTACTCCAAGGCTCTATACACCCTCTAGGCTAACTTCCAAGGCACCAACCCAATAGTTATACTTCTCTAGGGGTTCCAGGCACCCTCGAGGACACAAACTGATACAACTCTAGCCAAGGTTCCAACACAACAATCATGTTACTCTAGGTCTCCACACACCCTCCAAGCTAATTTGCAAGGTGCCAACCCAACAATCATGTTTTTAGAGGGCTGCAAACACCCTCGAGGCCATGGACTAATACAACTCCCAGTTGGTCTAGAAACCAAGATTAGGGTTCACTCACTAGTTGTTGAGGATTGAAATCCAAAACCATTTTTCTTGTTAGAACACTCTTCATCATAATTATCATCATGCCCTTTTTCTTGACCAAGCATATATTTATATACTTTCCACTACATGGATTCTATCTTCCACGTTGCACATCCTGAAGCCACATGGGCCCTTGGTTTCCTCAACGCCAACACACTTTATCCAACATCATTGCCCCTTATCAGTGTGGATTTGTATGCCCCCATACCCTTACCATGGAGTGGGATCTATATCGCGACTATTTTATATTACTTTGTTATAAATATTTACATTAGTTACATCATATTGAAATAGTGCCACTCTGGCCGCTTAGCCAAAAAAGGCATATATGTTTGGGCATATTGGTCTTAAAACATATCCAATCATATCTACATGGGCATGCAAGCCACATATCATAAGTGAGCTCATCATCCTAACCATTACATTCATTAGGCTCACAAGCCTATATCATTGTACATATATTCACATCATCATAAATGGGTAGGGGTATTGCATGTTAGGATGATTTCGACATCTATGCATTAGTAGTGTGAAAATGTGGATAGTGTGGTTATGTTGGTGCTCAATATGGAGTTGACATTTGATCTTTTTAAAATAAAAGTAAAATATTCTCTAAATAAATAAAAAATAAAATAAAATAAAAAACTAAAATAGACTCTAAATATGAAAAAATAATGTAATTTATAATAAAACACAAAAATGAATATCTAGTTTATAAGAGATGTGGTAAAAATATTTCTCACACTCAACCATAAATAAATTATATCATTGTCCAATTGAAATAACATAATTTTATAGTAACTCTAGAGAGATAAAATAACTAAACTAAAAAGAAAAAACCTCATATTTTCACTTTTGAGTGTGAACCCAATGAATAATTCTTATTCTTTAGAAGAAAAAATTAATAGAACACTTAAATGGACTATTTGAGTATCTATACTAATTAATTTATTTCAAAACCAATTTCATATATATGCATATAGAGAGAAGTTGTATTAAAAAAAATCAATGTAAATAAATAAATAAATAATTGAGAAGGAAATATATATATGTATACTTCATTTAATTGTTAATACACAATTAATATGTAACATTACATTAAAAACGTATACTTAATCATTAAAAGGGATATATATATAATTATATATATAATATATATATATATATATATATATATATATATATATATATATATTATATATGTATATGTATATGTATATAGTAATGGTAAAAAAAAAACAAATATTTATAGAACATTTAGTGTAGTCTAGCTATTTTATATTTTGATCTTTTTCATATTTTTTTGGTTAATTTTGTCCCCAATCTAGCAATGAAACCTTAACCTATGTATTTTACATTGTCTCCATTTATGCATTCAAAAATGGAACTTAGAAAAAAGAAATGTTATAGATATTATAAGCACATATGTGTCAAAGGGTAGAGGACCAAATCTCTCCAATGCAATTTTTTTTTCAAGTTTTGTATTCTAAAAACTTTAACTCAAATTTTTGTATCCCTTTAGAAGCTTGAATCTTGTTAGACCCATAATGAACATAGATCTATACGTTGATAAGACAATTCACTCGGCATTTCATTTGTGACAATGAATGGTGCAAAAAACAAAACAGGTCTCTCAATGAATTGATTGTATTGATGAGTAATATATAGAAAAGGTTGGAACAAAATTAACCATTGAAGAATTTAGATGTAAAAACATTTTTTGCTTTATTATGGCATTGATGATGTAATATGCCTACAAAGTTTGGAATGAAATTGACAAATTTTAATTACTATATAACATGGAAGAAAGTATAGTGAATGAAGATGAGTTTCCAAAGCATTTGGAAAATGAAGTTGACAAATTTTAACTATTATATGGCAGAGAAGAAAGTATAGTCAAAGAAGATAAGAAAGTATAGTCAAAAAAGATGAGTTTCCAAATTATTTGAAAAAGGTTTAAAAGAGGGTCTACAATTGTTTGAAATGTAAATTTGATATCTTTAATATTAAATCAATAATTAATAAAAACAATTATTTATTTTACTTAAATTTTTTATTATTATTATTATATTTTCCTAATTTATTTAGTAATAAATAAAAAATACAGGTTAAAAAAATTATTATGTAAAAGTTTAAAAGTCAGCCATAAATTTTGACCAATTATTATAAATTCCTTTTTCATATATATTTATTTAAAGCTTAAATATTTATTAGTATTTTAATTATTTATTTTAAAGCTTAATAATTTATTTTATTTTATGTAATTTATTTTATAATGTAAATAGATATTATTTTCTATAAAATGTGATAAATATATTATATGATAAGAAAGCTATTATTTATGATTAATGTTTTTGAGGTTTTTATAAATATATTATATGGATAAGAAAGTTGTTATTTATGATGGATGTTTTTAGGTTTTTATAGGATTTGAAGTCTTATTATTCTATATCATTAATTAATTTAATGTAGTTATTTTATAAAGTAAATTGATATTATTTTCTATAAAATGCTTTAAATAAAATCTGATAAATATCTTATATGGATAAAAAAACTCTTATTTATAATTAATTTTTTTTTAATTTTTTAACTTTGGAAATCTTAAAGTTCATATTATATATATTTCTATTCTCAATAATTTATATATATATATTAATTAATTCTCAATAAAATAATTAATGTCAAAATTTTTTTAATTATATTAATTTTATAAATAATAATTAAATTTATTTTAAAAATAATAGTTAATTGAATGATTTATTACAAATTTGATTTAAAGGTTATTAAAAAATGTAACCGTTCACTCAGAAACAATTTACTGAATTGATCTTATAACGGAAAACAAACAAATATTAAATCAATAATTTTACTGAATTGATCTTATAACGGAAAACAAACAAATATTAAATCAATAATTGATTTGATTAGTTATATAATCACACATGGATTATGGATATTATTGAGGAAACTAACTTTTGGAGTCAACGCAATAAAGTTGGGTAACGATATTCCCATGAGCATAAGTCTCTACAACATTGTCTTCTCTTGGGCAAGTTATATCCATGATTCCAGCAAAATTATTATGGCCGCCCACCGGCAGAGCTCCTGGAGTTGGATTTTCAATTTTTCCCACATGTGTATTTCCATGTTTTTCAGCCGTTACATTGTGATACTTCTCAATAACCCATGGTTTGCAGAATCTTGGAACTTTTGCTGCAACGTCCATCATGCTACCGAGGAGATCTGTGCAGAAAGCTTTCAAAGAAACTACAAATCGAGAGCTTATAATGTTCCTCACACTTTGGTAAGGATCAATCTTCAAACATCCTCTAATATATCTGAAATACTGAATTAATCCAGAAAGAAATACTGAAATAGTTTGTAACAGTTCTCCGTAGTGATAGTAGTGATCTTTGCGAATGCTGCAAGAATCGGCTATCATCACATGCATTAGAGCAAATACCAAAATGCAGAGAGCCACCGAAATTGAAACAGTTCAAATTCTGGATTTACTATGGCTTTCAGAGTTCCTGACTTGGGCCATATCGCCCTTCTCACAATAATTGCGTCTCCTGCCTCCCATATGTGTATGGATGGATCGATGGATTGCACAAAAATTGCAGTGGTAACAAAGATTGGTAACAGAGATTGCAGTCGAGATTGCTTCAAAAGTCGCGAATCGCTTCAAAGCTTGCAGAAAAACAAAACCAATGAAGCGCTGGCAATGTTGTTTATGTAACACGATTACAAGAAATTGACCGTTGACTAACCCTGACCGTTGAACTAACCCTCATATAAATTAGTTATAAATAAGAGTTTTCTTATTCATATAAGATATTTATAGACTTTTACTTAAGGTATTTTGTAAAAAGTAATATCAATTTACATTATAAAATAACTACATTAAATTAATTAATAATATAGGATAGTAAGACTTCAAATCCTATAAAAACATCAAAAACATTAATCATAAATAACAATTTTCTTATCTATATAATATATTAATCACACTTTTTTAAAACATTTAAATAGAAAATAATATCAATTTACATTATAACATCAATTAATATAAATAATAATAATTATTTAAGCTTTAAATAAATAATATAAAATACTAATAAATTATTTAAGCTTTAACACATATATATGGACAAGAAAATTTGATAATAAATAGCACAAAAATTTTATCTATAACTTTTCAACATTTACATAATAATTTTTTATTTTTATTACTTAATACATTATAAATATTAATAATATCATAAAATAAATAATTTAATGTAAAATAACAATTGTATTTAATTAATACTTTTAGTTAATATTATAAAATATAAATCTTACATTTCCAAACAATTATAGGCCCTCTTTTAAACCCTTTCTAAATAATTTGGAAACTCATCTTCTTTGACTATACTTTCTTCCCTGTCATGTAGTAATTAATATTTGCCAAGAACTCATCTTCTTTGATTATACTTTCTTCCATGTCATATAGTAATTAAAATTTGTCAATTTCATTCCAAACTTTGTAGGCATATTACATCATCAATGCCATAATAAAGCAAAAATTGTTTTTACATCTAAATTCTTCAATGGTTAATTTTGTTCCAACCTTTGCTATATATTACTCATCATTACAATCAATTCATCACTCTTTGTCACAAATGAAATGCCAAGTGAACTGTCTTCCATGTTCATTATGGATCTAACAAGCTTCAAGCTTCTAGAGGGATAAAAAAAAAATTGAGATAATTTTTTTAGAATACAAAACTTGAGAAAGAAATTGCATTGGAGAGATTTGGTCATTTACCCTTTGATCCATGCTTATAATATCCAAATCATTTTTTTCCCAAGTTACATTTTTTAATGCATAAATAGAGACAATGTAAAATAGTGAGACTACACTAAATGTTTTACAAATACTTGTTTACCTTTTACAATTACTTTATATAATATCTACACAATTTTTTCTTGTTTATATATATCCTTCTCAATTTTTTATTTATTTATTTACATTTATTTTTTTAATATACATCTTCTCCCTGTATGCATATGTATAAAATTGGTTTTGAAATAAATTAATTAGTATAGATACTCAAATAGTCTATTTAAGTGTCCTAGTAAAATATTTTTTTAAAGAATAAGAATTATTCATTGGTTTCACACTCAAAAGTGAAAATATGAGGTTTTCTCTTTTTAGTTTTAGTTTTTTTATCTCTCTAGAGTTACTATAAAATTATGTTATTTCAATTGGACAATGAAATAATTAATTTATGGTTGAGTGTGAGAGAAATATTTTTACCACATCTCTTGGATATAAACCACATATTCATTTTTGTGTTTTATTATAAACTACATTATTTTTTCCTATTTAGAGTCTATTTTAGTTTTTTTATTTAGATAATATTTTACTTTTATTTTAAAAGGATCAAATGTCAACTCCTTATTGAGCACCTACATATTGACACTATCCCCGTTTTCACACTACTAATGCATAGTTGTAGAAATCATCCTAACATGCAATACCCCTACCCATTTATGACGATGTGAACATATCCACAATGATATAGGCTCGTTAACCCGATAAATGTAATGGTTAGGATGATGAGCTCACTTATGGTATGTGGCTTGCATGTCCATGTAGATATGATTGGATATGTTTTAAGACCAATATGCCCAAACATATATGCTTGTTTTGCCTAAGCGGCCAATGTGGCAGCATTGCAATATGATGTAACTAATGTAAATATTTATAACAAAGTAATATAAAATAGTCACTATATAGATCCCACTCCATGGTAAGGGTATGGGGGCATACAACTCCACAATGACAAGGGGCAACAATGTTGGATAATGTGTGTTGGTGTTGAGGACACCAAGGGCCCATGTCACTTCAGGATCTGCAACATGGAAGAGAGAATCCATGTAGTGGAAAGTATATAAATATATGCATGGTAAAGAAAAATTCCATGATGATAATTATGATGAAGAGTGTTCTGATCAGAAAAAAGGTTTTGGAATTCAGTCCTCAGCAACTAGTGAGTGAACCCTAATCTTGGGTTCTGGACCAACTAGGATTTTTATTGGTCCATGGCCTGGAGGGTGTTTACAGCCCTAGAATAACATGATTTTGGGTTGGCACCTTGGTAATTATCTTGGAGGGTGTTTGGAGACCTATAGTAACGTGATTGTTGCACTGGAACCTTAGCTAGAGTTGTATCAGTTTGTGTCCTCGAGGGTGCCTCAAACCCCTGGAGCAGTATAACTATTGGGTTGGTGCTTTGGCAGTTAGCCTAGAGGGTGTATAGAGCCTTGGATTAACATTATTGTAGGGAAGAATTCCTAATGGCTAGGGTTGAGAGCCCCCATAGAGCATAATAAAAGGACACAAAGAGAACTCATCCAATCATGCCAAACACTCAAATTCACAAAGGTAGGGATTAAAAACATACCTAGAGGTCCTACATTTGAAGTAGGTCTCATAGGGTCCAAACCCTCTACTACCTCCAAGATGTGTAGATTTGCAAATTAGTCACGGAGATAGGAGGAGATCACAGAATTCAAAGTACAAGCATATATACATGATAAATCATCATAGGCCTCATAAATTAAAATTCATAAAAGGAACAATGCAATTTGGAAACAAGACATGAGTATCTTTATTAACTGTAAGTAGCAAGTGTAAGGAAGTTACAACTTGATCCAATCCAAACGTGCTAACAAAACCTTCCTCCAAACCATCCAACTCGAACAATCCAAGACTTCCTCTCCAATGTATGAAGAAAGATGCTAGATAAGGGTGTTGAGCATCTATTATGCAACCAACTCACAAAATAGAAGAAAAGATAGATCAACGACTTAAAAATTATCCTCTTCAGGGGGGAAACCTCCTTTACATTGTCTAGTCAATTTAACGTCTTAAATAGATCTACATAACTTATCAATTCGGGTATCGTAAACTGATGAAGTGTGGTGCACTATATGTGCTTAGTTAACCTTTTTTCTTACTTCGTTATTTTATAGTTTATGTTATTTTGGGGTTTTGTTCTTGTTGGTCTCCTAAAGTCTTCTAATGCAATAGAAATCCTAGTTTAAAGTTTTAAGAATTACTTTTAAAGATCAAGTGTGGATGTAGAGTTGAAGACAAGGTTTATACTTCTTCTGATAATTTCCAAACTTTGAACTAAAGAGATCTTAAAATGTGTTGTCTACAAAATCAGAACTTGAATAAGAGTATAAACATGCAGCTACATAAACCAAACTGAAAATGAGGTTACTATCTCTGTTGTCCATCCTAATTGCAGAATTGAAATCTAATAACTTGTTGCACTCAAAACCAAAGAGTAAAGAAATTGGAAACTAGTCAATGATTTCACCCATAGTCACAATATTTCATCCATTAACTTCTAAAACGGGGTTAAGCTAAAGACTCTGGAAATATCATCATATGGCATGAAAATAATGACATATAAATTGCATACTAATATAAGCAAAATCAATTACTTCACCTATAATCACAATAGCTTGCCAATTAACTTCTAAAATGGGGTTAAGCTAAAGGCACCAGAGATATCATCATATAGCATGAAGAACTTATATCTAAACTATCTACTTGCAGACTAATGAAAGAAAAATCAAATTACTTCACCTATAATCACAATAGCTCGCCAATTAACTTCTAAAACGAGGTTAAGCTAAAGGCACCGGAGATATAATCATATAGCATGAAGAACTGATATCTAAACTATCTACTTGCAGACTAATGAAAGCAAAATCAAATTACTTCACCTATAATCACAATAGCTCGCCAATTAACTTCTAAAACAGGGTTAAGCTACAGGCACCGGAGATATCATCATATAGCATGAAGAACTGATATCTAAGCTATCTAAAAGTAGTAAACAAATCTCACTAAAATAAAAGCATAACAACTATAATTAAAACTAAAATTTAGCAGAGGAAGCAAGTCTCAAATCACCACTTGATGCAAAAATTACATTAAAAAGCTCGAGCAAAAACTAATAATCAAATACAAGAACATGTAAAGAAAAACTAATCTACAATCAACCAGTTGAACAAACATGCATGAATTAAACTTGCATGAATGGAAAATATAAACTTGAAAACAATGAAATGACATACCTGAATGAAATCAAAGTAAAACTACAAAATAAAATCTACTCTACCTTACATTCTAATATGCTCCATGACATCTACTTCACATCTCCTTCCATGTTGAGAACATCAAAGCTTTATTCAAATTCTTCAAAATTACAAAGTACAACAAAGCTCTCCAAAGCTTTCCAAAGCCATAAAGAAGAACTACAAGCTCGAAGCTACCAACTCTAAACTCTAAGCTAAAGAACTAAAAGCCAAGCTAACAAATGAAGGAGAGAGATCTCCTATTTATACAAAAAGATGAGAAGCCATCTCATTAATGAGAGTCCATGAATCTCTCTCTCTACCACTAGAGTCCTAATCAAAATAGGAACTGATAAGACACATGTCTTCTTAGAGTTTCAATACAATTAGGAAATGTGACACATATCCTCATGATCCCATGATTCTCTCCACTCAAATTCGAATTTGGCTTTAGGGTGCCACATAAAGGTCTTCTAGAAGCCTCCTTTTGACCTACACATGTCAACAATCTCAACCCACTTGTTAGGTATAAGCATATGCACATTATTTTCTAATTTTTAACTACAAATTCACTTAAAAAGGCTAAGAATTAATAAAGTTGGAAAAAACATAAATGTGGCCCAATGATAATGAAAGTGGGATGAATGTGACATAGTAGTGAAATGGAGGTGATATAATAGACATAATAGTGAAAGTGTAATGGAAATGAATGACATTTTCAAGACCCAACATACCCCCCAACTAAAGTTATTGCATGTCCTCATGCAATATATATTACATTAACTCTTTTGATCCCTGAGCCCTGGCTTAACATTGCATGATATCATTTGACAACTTCATATTTTTTTGCAAAGTGTTTTACTTAAATTGCAACATGGTTGGTTCTTGTGTTACAACCATTTTTTTTTGTTGCATTCTATTTTGATCTTTGAACTTTGCATAATGATATTTTGATTATTGTTGCAAAGTATATCTTTATTGGATTGCATGTTGGTTGGTTCTTGTGTGACAACCATGATTTTGTTTGTATCCAATTTATCCTTTAAGCACTTTTTGAAAAGCCATTGTATGCTTATAATAACAATGTAATAGTTAATATATGTTGGAAGTATGTGGGCTCCTAAGTATGATATGGACATGGAAAGATATGAAGATGAATGTATTCCCCCCAACTGATGGTATTAGCAATTTTATGAAATTAGGAAGAGAAATATTTTTCCAACGATTATCATTCTAGCTTTTTATGGAATTCTATGGTCAAAAGTTAAAAAAAGGCGTACCTTCACTTACCCTTTGGAATGGATGAGTTGTATGTGTGGTGGCTGAACAATTCTGATCATATTCTTCTTCAAGTGGTTGAACAAGAAGATTCATGGATAAAGAGTCAAGATGACTTTTTATTGCTTCTACTAAAACTTGTTGAATCTGCTCCAAAATGCTGAAAATAATAGTTTTCATGTCTTCAAAACTCATTGGCACAATTCCTACTATGTGAAAAGATGTTTTGATGTCGAACATAGCAGGAAATTGTTGGCTTAGTGACCATTAATGGATGCCACTAGTCAACACGAGAATTCTCACCATTGGTGACAATGAGAGTTAAGATGCTCAAACACATTTTGCTAGGTACGAATGAATTTGCCAATATCGAGTCACCTAGAAGATCTAACGAACAAGGGACTTTAATGTATTCCCATTGTTTGTCAGCATGAGAACTTGCCATTAAGGCATGCAAGCCTTAAGGTTTCTTTACAAGGAACTTAGACTCAAAGGACTATGGACTCAATAATTTGCATTGAAGCAGGACTTATTTGTAGAATGAAAATGACAAGAAAGGGAAGATGAAAATGGAAGATGGCAATGGAGAGCAAAAATGGCAATGGGCAATAAGCATGTGAATGAGCCTCTTGCTTTTATTTTTGGGTTATGAATGGAGAAAAAGAGATGGAAAGTGTATGTGAATGTAAATGGAAAATATGGAGTGAAATGAGGTGAATGGTTTATTATGAAGTATGGATGTGATGGAGACAATAGTGTCTGAAATTTTTTCAAGTGTTTGGATCTGATTTTGCATCAAAATATTTCCTCTTTGTTGCTAATCATCCTCTTATGAAACAAATTGGTCTCTTAGAGAGACACCATTCTCTTGTAGTCATTTGTCCTTCCTCTTGGAACCTGCAAAAAAACTAATACTTATTTTGTAATGGAATGTAAGATTATCAAAGGAGAGAGTTGATCAATCTCTCTAGTTATGATATTTACACACAAAACTTAGAATTTGTATTCATGAAACAATTTCTCAAAGGAAAAATCAAAAGGATTTATACCTGCTTTGGAATTGGTTCCCCAACTTGAATGTTGTTTTTTTTTCAGCAATTTATTTCATTATTTACCGTTGCAAACTCTAATGATGGATTTCTCATTATGTAGATCTTGTTGAGATATTTCCAACGATACTTGAATCATCAAAATCTGATTTTTTATGAGAAATTTAGGTTGATTTGAACAATGAGGTTTTTCAGCTATAAATTGATGTTTAGCTGCGGAATGTGCACAGTTTTTGTAGCTAAAAATCTTGAAGAAAAATTTAGCCATTCATTTTTCATCATCAATCCAAAATTAATTAATACCTTCAGAAAAGTGAGAAAATAACTTATTCATTTCATTGATTCAAAATTGTTTTTTTTTTCTTGATATGCAGAGACTTAGTGTGGCAACTTAGTGATAACGCACACCTTGACTTCCCTTTGACCAGGGTCTTTTTCATCGACTTGGATCAAATGAATAGGAAACCATCCATGTACTGACATTTTCCCAGCTACCCATGTGGTTTGTTTTCGTCTCTTGACACCTATAACCTATAGAAGTATGAAAATGGCTACAGAATTGCTAGTTAGTTGCGGAATCAAGTTGCATTCTATAGTTAAAAGACAACCAATCATCAATTTTGAATTATTTTTTTTTGTATGTACAGAGGATTATTCTGCAGACCAACTACTACAATACTCGAAATTTTTTTGGATTTGAAAATTCTCAAGAAACCATTTCCCAAAATTCCATAGTTGTTGAATGAGATAGCCATGGTCTTTTACATTTCCTTTGATAGAGTTTAGCTGTTTTTGGTTCAGGCATACATATACTGAGCTATAAATCATGTTTTAAGACAACTCCCAGGAATATCCAAGCTATGATTCTAAAAGAAAACAACACAACAACCCACATGGAATTCATTCCACTTTGATACTTCTTCTTCCTCTCTGGCAGTTCCAGGCAACCAATTTAATTAGAGGCAATTTTGGTTTTAACTCACGGGAAATAGACATGAACAGAATGTGAGTGGATTTTCAAATGGACTTTGCATCGAATGCCAAGAATCTATCAGTTGGCTGTGAAGGGCCGTATCCAATTAAGATTGTTGTTAACAGGTGTTACGTCTATCAGTTGGTTGTGAAGAACCGTATCCAATTAGGATTGTTCTTTACAGACGGGTGGCATTTCAAAGGTGGGAGACATGTAATCATGTTAAATTGTTAATACATACTAGGTCTCCAAATTGGAATTCCCTTCCCCAGACATTCGAATTAAATCAAACTATCAGTTCATCAAATGAAATTCTGTTTTTCCTCTCGCGGCCTGCAAAAATGGGCTTCAAAGAACCAAGGAGATTTCCAAAACCGCTTCAAATTCCCTAAAACGGTTTTAGAGTTATCTAATTGACCCTATTAGCGAAAAAACGCATGTTTTATTTTTTCTAAATTCACCTCTGTTTGTCCAAATCATGCATTCAAAGTTTGACGTTTTTTCTTATTTTGCATTTTTCCTGAGTTGTTGCATTTAGTTGTGAAACTTCTAATCAGAGGTTATGATTCTAGTCTCCAAAGGTAATTAAAAAATGTACGCTACCAACACATTCAGAAATTATAAAATCTCAATCAGTACAGATATAGTGAAGATGACCCTAGCAGTGAAGGATATGAACGTCTAGGAGGAGATGTAAAGTCAACTCTACAAAGGGCTGCAACAACGTAGGCCTGTTGATCTCATATCTGCATAGATTTCATATCTTCTAGTACCCCCCTTCATGGATGTCGTTCATTCAAGAATGTATTTTCCATGAATTGGGTGGTCTCCCTTGTTATGATCATTAGATTTCTGTTTGTCAAGTGAACATTGATTTGTGTCTACACAACAAACAAACAAACAAAAAATGCATGCACAAGGATAACCAGTATGCAATGTTGTTGCATACTGTTGGTCTCTCTCTAATTTCAAAGCCTACACAGAGATGAAAGAATTGATCTGCTACTGTTGTTTACAAGAGTTAGGCAAACAACTGGAGGCTTTTATTTTTATTTTCTTTTTTTTTTAAGTGTTTTTGCAGGTTTGTTTTAAGGCCAAAACTTGAATAGGAATGCGGATTTTCTACTGAGGCCACAGTGAAAGCTAGGATTGAAGATAGCCATAGATTGTTTTTTCTTTTTCTTTTTTCTTCTCTAAAATTGTGAAATTTTATAAGAATGATTAATGATTTTCAATTTCAAGCAGCAAAGACTTCAAGTAAAATATGCTAAAAGTAGGACTTTGACTGAAGTCTTAAGCTAATTTTTTATCAATCTAGGCTGGGTGACTAGGATAGGATCCATGTTGGGATGATTCCGGAGATGCCCATGTGGTCAGCTTCTTCATTGGACGCCTGTAACCTGCTAAACTTTGAAATTAGCAGCGGAATTCGCAGTTATTTGAGGAATCGGGCTGCATTCCGCAACTAATTTGCAGAATCTTATTAAACCAGAACACAGTGTTTTGAGGACCACTACAAACCATAACCAGTCAATCTTGGATAATTGAACCTATGAAAGCAGTTGGGTTTTTATTTTTATTTTTATTTTTTTCATTTTTATTTTTGTTGAATCAAATGAAATGATGAAGTTTAATGTGTCCCCTTTTTCTTTTCTTTTTTTCTTTTTTTTTCCTTTTCTTTTCACATAACAATCATTTTGCTGATCCTCCAGATCACACAAAGTGCAGGAGGATAGCATACTCAAGAAATTATTACTTTTTTTTATATGTAAGAAATAAGGTCTTCTAATTACACTTCCCTGACAACGGCGCCAAAATGTCTAGTCAATTTAACGTCTTAAATTGCTCTACATAAATTATTAATCCGGTTATCGTAAACTGATGAAGTGTGGTGCACCATATGTGCTTAGTTAACATTTTTTCTTACTTCGTTGTTTTATAGTTTTTATCTTGTTTTGGGGTTTTGTACTTGTTGATCTCCTAAAGTGTCTAATGCAAATGGAAATCCTATTCTAAGGTCTTAAGAATACTTTTAAAGGTCAAGTATGGATAGAGATTTCAAGACAAGGTTTATGTCTCTTATAGTAACTTCCAAAACTTAGCACTTCAAAAGATCTAAAAACATGTTATTGATCAAATCAGTACTTAAAAAAAAGTGTAAATACGCAGCTACTTAAATCAAGAAAAAGATGAAATCCTGATCATGAAATCACTGTCTCTGCTGCCCATCTAATTACAGAAATAAAATCTAAACTATTGCACTCAAACAAACCAAAAATTGCAGAGTAACGAAAGCAAGATCAATTTACTTCACTTATAATCCGATAGCTCACCAAGTATTTTTTTGGGGTTAAGCCATGGCTTTGGAGATAGCGTCAAATAACATGAAGAATTGATATCTAAATTACCTACTTGCAGATTAATGAAAGCAAAATCAAATCACTTCACTTATAGTCCGATAGCTCGCCAAGTAGCTTTTCGGGGTTAAGCCATGGCTCTGGAGATAATGTCAATAACATGAAGAACCTAATATCTAATTGCAAAAATGAAAGTAAAATCAAATCACTTCACTTATAATCCGATAGCTCGCCAAGTAACTTTTCGAGGTTAAGTCATGGCTCTGAAGATAACGTCAAATAACATGAAGAATTGATATCTAAATTACCTACTTGCAGATTAATGAAAGCAAAATCAAATCACTTCACTTATAATCTGATAGCTCGCCAAGTGGCTTTTCCAGGTTAAGCCATGGCTCTAGAAATAACGTCAATAACATGAAGAATTTGTTATCTAGACTAGCTAACAACAGCAAATAAATAAAACTAAAATCAAAGCATAATTGAAATTGAAAAGCTTAAGAAAAAGTTTAGCAGAGAGGCAAATATCATGTTACTATTTGATGCAAAAACATGTAAAGAAAAATTAATCTACAATCAACCAGTTGAACACACTTACATGAATTAAAATTGCATGAATGGAAAATCTAATCTATCAAACTTGAAAGCAATCAAATGACATACTTGAATGAAATCAAAGCAAAACTACAAAGAAAAATCTACTTTACCTTACATTCTAATATGTTGCATGACATCTATTTCACATCTCCTTTCATGTTGAGAACATCAAAGCTTTATTCAAATTCTTCAAAAGTACAAAGTACAACAAAGCTCTCCAAAGCTTTCAAAAGCCATCAAAGAAAAATTATAAACTCCAAGCTAAGATAAGACTAACAAGCTAACAAATGAAGGAGAGAGATCTCCTATTTATTCAAAAAGATGAGAAGTCATCTCATTAATGAGAGTCCATGAATCTCTCCCTCTACCTCTAGAGTCCTAATAAAAATAGGAACTGATAAGACACATGTCTTCTTAGAGTTTCAATACAATTAGGAGATGTGACACATATCCTCATGATCCCATGATTCTTTCCACTCAAATTCGAATTTGGCCTTAGGGTGCCACATAAAGGTCTTCTAGAAGCCTTCTTTTGACCTACACATGTCAACAATCTCAACCCACTTGTTAGATATAGGCATATGCACATTATTTTCTAATTTTTAACCACAAATGCACTTAGAAAGGCTAAGAATTAATAAAGTTTCGAAAAACATAAATGTGGCCCAATGATAATGAAAGTGGGATGAATGTAGTAACATAGTAGTGAAATGGAGGTGAAATGGAGGTGATATAATGGACATAATAGTGAAAGTGTAATGGAAATGAATGAAATTTTCAAGACCCAACAATTCACATTCACATTCACTTTCAATTGCTCGTCGGCGAGTCTAGCCAACCTCGATTTGGACTCTGCCTCACCAAGATAGCATTGCACAATCCTGAGAGGGAAGGATTTTCCTTCCTCTCCAGAAATGCACATTTTTACCCAGAAGATGTTCCACAGGCCTGCTTTGTGCAATCCTGAGGGACAGTGACTGATGGCCAAGAAAATTGTGCAATGTAGTCATTGAGCCTGCAAGCATTGCCAGCTGAGATTGTGCATTGTGCAATTCTAGTAGTTAGCAGCCATATTGGACTATGCAATGCGTAGTTCCAGCATTCAGTCAATCTCCCAACAACCCAGACTATGCCTTGTGCAGTCTTGGCAGTCGGTTTCCTGACCTCCTAGCCGAAATTACATAACCTTCATGATCAGTCACATAGGTATGTTGCAAGTCAGTTCTCAAGTTCATTTTGGTTTTCGACTGACAGATTGCTTGCCATGAGTGTTGTCATGTCTCCAAGTATTGCAGGTGTTCGTCTACCTCTCAGTAGTGTAGGTACAATGGTTTCCAAGAGAGCGGTGTCAAAGACACTGTTTAGAGCATACCTAGAGATGCAGTTGATAAAATGTTTATGAGCTTGCCTACTCACAAAGAAACCAAGTTGTTCGTAGACAAGAACATCAAGGTATCATAGCAAGCAGCATCATTAATAGCAGCTGAAGGTAGCATACTGAACATAGAAAATACAATGAATGCAGCAAACGCAACGAATGCAATGAATGCAAGAGGAATTTTTTGACAACAAAGAGGTGGAGCAAAGTTGCAAGATCAAGTAGATCCATGGATAATGAAAGCAACTTTGGAGACTTAGGCTATGGGGTGACGACGCAACATGAAGATCGCGTGAAGATAGAGAATGGAACAGAGAAGGAGATGCATGTGTTGAAGCGGTAACTCAGGAAGAACATGAAGTTGCATAGATAGATGAATCATTTGCAGCAGGAACCGGAACAATCGTGGGCACAACGTGCACTCACGTATGAAACTACGCCTGTACAAGTTAATGATCTATCACAACATCACATGATTTGCATGACCACCAACAAACTTTAATATTAGCATGGAAATTATGAATCAGTGTGTTGTCAGTTCATCCGCACCCAAGAATACCATGCGCATCTTAGCAGACGAGTTGGATGAAGGGTTCGAAACAATGCATCGGTTGCAACAAAGGCAAGAGTTCACTTCAGCAAGATGTCACCATGAGGTGCATGCACACCATCACAAATGACCAAGATTAGCATTAGTTCACCACCTTCACCATCACAAGCATATCAAAGAGTTGGTCTCATTGCAGCAGACTGAGTGTTAGTGATGTCTTGCAAGGCTTGCTCAAGCCATGTTGTCTCACATGAGTACATGTGCATTGTAATGTTGAGTCATGTCAAGTGTAAGTCAAGTGTCAATAGTTGAATGTAATAGTCATAAAGTAGGTGAAGAGTCATGAGGGTAGTTGAATTGTCACAAAGGGGAATGTCAAGGGTCACCACACCCTTTGTTATAAACAGTCCCTCATAACTCATTATATAGGCTTTTGATCAGCCAAGCTTCTGATAAGGCTATCTTGGAAAGAGCTTGGACAGTATTTTAACATGCCTTGGCTTCTCCACTGCACGGAGTTGGTTCATCTCTTTGGAGGAGCAAGCAGATGTGGCTGTAACGTTCCACTGTTATGGCTATTGGGTTTACATGGATGTATTGTATGATGGGAACTTACACTTCTTTATATAATAAGAGGCAAAACTTTTTCACACATGTATTGTATTTGTTGTAAGATTGATCTTTAACACTTGTAATGCATGTTTTTTTAACCTGTGATCTACATCTGAACTGATTCATTTGTAGTAGTGCATAATCTATTAATGGAAATGTGTTATATATGTTGTTATTGTTGTCTTGTCTATGTCGACTGCTCTGCTGGACATCAGACAGACCTTTCACATGAACCTTGTTGTAACAACCATTGCACTCGTTCAGATTGATCCATGAGTGTTGTACGTGTTATCTTACCTTGTATGTTGTGACAACCGCATCCAAGTGGACTGCTCTACCGGAAGTTGTGTACGTCATGTGCGTTGTGTGTTCCTAGCTGAGTTGGGATTGATCCCTTTCAACCTGGAACTCACCTTCACCCTCATCTCACCCACTTGCGTTAGAACCTCTCATACACCTTCCTTGACTCATTCTAATGGTCACACCCTTGCTACTGACAAAGTTATCTTACTTTCCTCTGTGCGACATCGCGGTCAAAGAATTACCTTACGACCCATTGTTGGGACTCCTACACCAAACGGTCTCAAGTCTAATTGGTAATTATTATCAGGGAGATCCCCTTACTTGTTGGCAAGTCTAGCACCATCAATAACCCTGTATAAAAATTACCTGCAAAAATATTCTTCAAATAGGAAAATAAACAATCGTGAGAATAGAAAACAAATATAAGCAGAAATTTTACCCTAGATCCCAAAACCGGGGCCACCAAATTAATTTTTCATTATGTTCCTTTCAATGTTACAATACACATATATACATGTTAAAGTATTCATAAACCCAAATCCATTAACCTTGGATTATAACATAATTGTAGTTCCCTTGACCAAATCTACAAAATACCATGGGCTAAAAACCATCGTACCTAAAACTATCTGCAAAACCAATGCACAAAACCATGGGTAGGTCTGCACCATCTTTGGTTCGGCCCCCATCCTTGGTTCCACCCAACTATTATTGGGTTTGCATAAAAAAAAATGCTTTGGGCACTTCCCTAGACCCCATGCAGGGGGGCTACCTCCTCCACTATGACCCCCCCACTATGTCCGGTGCAACGTACGGTGTGTGGGACTAGTCGTGGAAACAATATAACACATACCCAACATAGTGACTCTGATGATGTGTAGTGTTAGGATTATTTTATGTACTCCCCTTGGGTAAATTTGTATTCAGACATGAGTAACGATGTAACTTGCTTATGAGCTTGGTAGTATTAAACCAATTTTTGACACTATACAATTTTGAGAGAAATTTTCAAAAGAAATTGTGTGGAGGATGTTTAATCCTGTCCAAGGTTTCAAGTGGACACTCCATCCATTGTCAGAAACTTTGAGAATTTAATTATCACAAATGAGAGTTGTGAATCCTTTAATAGAAGAAAACATCTTGAATTAGTCGTTAAAGAATAGTATTAGAATAATAATGAAAGTAGTCGTTAAAGAATAATAATTAAATTAAACTATATAATTAGTTGTTAAGAGAAAGGTTGACTCAAGTCAATAGATTAAATAAAGTAAAATATATAAATAAATGTTAAGAGGAAAGGTCAAGTCAAAAGAATTATATAAATAAATAAATAAATTATTAATTAAATCAAATTAAAATAGAATTAAAATAGATAAATGGGAGGGGATTTTCTAAGATAAAATTAAGGAAGATAATGGAAAGGGTAGAAGTATTTGGTCAAACATATTATTAAAAAGAAGTAAAATAAGAGTAAAATAAGAAAATATTCATAAAATTGAAAGGATAAATCTAGAAAATGCATTGCATTAGAAAACAAAATGTAAAAAAAATATTTAAAGAATTTATTATACAAAAAGACTATTAACTATAAGGAAGAAAAAGGTTATCTAATGAGTCAAATGGTGGATAACTCATTGCCAAGAATAGCTTACTTTATAGTCATCCTCTCAATTAAAGTTTTCTGGGTGTTTCTGAATTTCAAGGTCCCTCTAATGATTCTGTAATTGTAAAAAGGAACATAAGCAATACTCTTTAACAACTACTTTCATTATTATTTTAATATTATTCTTTAATGACTATTTTTGGAAGCCTCCTTCTACTAAAGGATTCGCAACTCTCGTTTGTAATCATTTAATTCTCAAAGTCCCTCATGATGGGTGGAATGTCCACTCAAAATATTGGACAGGATTAAACATCCTCCATACAATTTCTTTTGTTTATTTCTCTCAGTATGAATAATTATGGAAATGTACACTCTCTCACTATACATTTTTGTTATATTATGATGATTTATGCAAAATATTTTTTACGTATTTGCATATGAGTTTCATTCTTTTACTTACGAGTGTGTAAATGATATACAATGGATACCGCGTGTTTATGTACAAGCATGTTTGGCTATCTTGATTATAAATGTGACAAATGTCATTCCAACACATAGTTAGACAATGAATCATCCAATGTATTAGAATTCATAGGGACATGTTGATAAATGACGTAATCAATTGAACGTTCAAGAAGATGTACCCTTAAGAAAATATGAAATAAGATATGATGTCGAACATGATAGATGTGATTCAGTTGTGATACCGAGAGCTAAGAATCGAGATTAACTAGAAACTAATGGATGCCTAGATTTATGGCATCGGTTAGGAGTTCAATGATGACATTGTATTTTGTAACATGTTTAGTGGTAGGGCCAAGAAAGATGCCCCTTGAACTAACAAGTTTTTCAATGGGAAAAAAAGAGTACCCAAGCAACAGAAGCAATGTTCTAGGAAGTATGACTAGTGCCATCATCATAACCAACATAAATTGAAGAAGATGTGGACATTTGCAAATTAAGTACGAAACATGAGAAGCAGCCAACGGAAACATGACACATATGCAAAAAATTAAAAATAAATCACACTACTTATATATGTAGAGGGCATTATTCCCAGAAAACTAGACACAGTATGGCCCAAGAAGGAACCCATTAGGGCATTCTGTGACAATATACCCATAAGTATCAAGAGTCTTTGGACAAGCATAAGGTCTAAAGTAAATGTGGATGTGATGAACACCATTTTGTTTTATGATGGTAATTTCATTATGTACCTATTGACAGTGTTGGATACCACTAACATTGTAAGGGGATCTCCCCGATGTGAAGTCCCAATTAGACCTCACACCGTTTAATATAGGAGTCCCATCAAGTCATATGATCTGGCCACCATTTGAATGATTTAAAGATATTCCTTGTATAACGGCCAACACAACTGCTTTGGGGGAGCAATAATTTGACCTTTATGAGCCATCCAATGTAAGGTATATGAGGGGGACTTCCACAGCTGGTGAGGGGAAACAATCCACCGGTTAGAAAAGTAATAGTACTATGCTAAAGGGGGACCTATGAATAAAGATAAAGGCTTGTTGGGTACCTACAAATTAGTCCATATAGTAAACAACAATCATTAAATCATAACAACATATATTCAATAATATCCATAACTGAGAAACAAATTAGTTCATTAACTTAGTATGTGAATAAAGCAACATATAACATCAACATAACCAGAATAATCCAACTACATCTATGAGATATGTATGAAGGAATGTCATCTCATTGAGATTAAGATTAAAAGTGTAAGGTCCCAATTACATTGTTACATAGATGAAACATTGTATCCAATAGGGGAACAGGAAGCCACAACTTGCTTCTCCAAAGAATGATCTATCTCCTATGTCTTACAAGAGAATCCAAGGAAATATCTCTAGAATCTAAAGCCTTCCAAATGCCACAACCCAAAAAAAGCATTTTTATTGTGTTCTAAGGAGCTATTTATAACAATTACAATGACCTTTGAGCTTCCTCATGACTTTTCAATTCCTATGACTATCCATATCCACTACATGACTCTTTACATTCCAATGTGTGGCTTTTCATATTCCACGTGTCCCTTGGATAAATCATTTATTTCTTCATGGATTTAACTCATAATGTAAGTGTGGCATGCTCTAAACTCCTTTTTGATGGCTTCGACCTAGATTGGCAAGTCCCCTTTGCAGCACATCTTCACCTCCAGTGCCTCCATTAGTATGTTCTTGAATCTTAACTATACATTATTCCACAGCCATGAGAGCTTCATGTGCACTTTGAATAGTGAAAAGGCATACTATTGAATAACATCTTTGGTTAGCTCCAAGCCTTCCTATTCCATCGCCAACTTGATTTGTTCAATATAACCTCTAATCTCTTGGAAAATGACCTCCCTGCCTTTGATTACTTCAAGAGATCTGATGGGGGGCATCCTGTTCTTTTGTGTAAGAGACTCAAACCCATTATGCAGTTGATTGTATGCAGCCATAGTACTAATCGATTATTCTCTAAGATGCGCGTAATTATGTAGGTGGAGTCTCACTTGAACTCGATCTATTTCTATAGAAATCTTATCCTTCTTTTACAAATGTTGTGAAACATCTAACTATTTGATAGTTCAATCGTGCATTTGTTCAACTGCTCTGTTTCTATCTTAGGGAGATTCACCACTTCCTTTGCATTATTCTGAATGTTAATTAGAGGAGCCACAACTTGTTGTATAAGTATCAAACCATCATACAATCATGCCATATTATCCACCATTGGCCCCAACTCTTTTTGCATGGCTGAATGCCATTCTGCGAATTTGAAGTTCTGTGACGAAAGTTGTTGGTTCTCCACTATAAGATGTTCTACTTGTTGCTTCATAGCAGCAAGTTCTCTTCTCATCCTGGCATTCTCATTCAACAAGTAATCTGAGTTATCAAGTGTCATTGTAGTGAATGCTACATTTACCTCCATAACCGTCCTCGGATTCCTTCTAGTTTTGGCATATATCACCTTCTCTGTCAACACTAAGACTATACCCTAATGATACTTTAAGAAATATCTATACCTCTATTGCGTGATCCTCTTGTTCAATTTTTCAAATGTTACACTACATACATCTGTGACCATGTCCATTAGTGGAGGCGTGATCCCCATTTCTTTGAATGGAAGATGACTGTTTATGAGAGGATACTCTCATGGAGTACATGTTTCCTCCTTCATTGGTTGGATGGTATCTTCTTCCTCGAACTACTCCTCTTCCAGCTCCTAAGTCACTTTTTCTACTTCAAATCTCAGTGTTGCTTCCTCCTCTTAGGATTTCCTTTGTTTCTCTTCTTCTATCATCCTTTTATCTTATTCTTCTTCTTGTTTCTCTTCAAGCAACTCATCTTGCTAACTTTTCCTCTCCTCCTCATATGTTTCTCCTCTCTCTAACTCTACTTGAACAGCTCCTGGATTTAAGGGATCAACCTTCCATTTCTTACTGGTCTCGCCTATCGAGTAATACTGATCCTTTTCTTGGGAGCTAGTTTCCTTACTTTAGGTGTTATCTCCTCCTCCTCCTACTCTTGAAAATCTTGAGCTAGTGGATCGTGGGGTGAATTCACCTCCATCAGTGGATGTTTCTTCATGTCAACATTGTACCAGTGCTTTATTTTCTCATCCTCTATTGTGGACATAGATGAGTACCCCGTATTGTGACTGATCCTTTACAAATGCTTCTTGATAATTCAGCTAGGATTGTATCCATGGAAATATTTAGTAGAAAAGTGTAGGCAATTCAACTTTTGTATCTTTGATGTCATAGTATTGTGAATCTTTTACTCATACAATCTAATCCTCAATAGAAAGATATTCCAAGGGGATTTCTTCCTCTTGTGGAGGATATTTGGCAATCCCTTCTCCAGTTGATGCGAAACTTCTTGCATGACCACTTTGTTGGTCACATATCATAGCATAAGATGAGGGGATATCTAAAAATAGAAGCACTTAATGTATGTACCCTCTGGAGATGCAAACCAGACCGTGATATCTCGAAGTGACTCTTTTACCTGATCTCTCATGTAAGGAGGATCAATCTCAAAAATCATGTGAAATATGATTTCAAAGAATTGTTTAGCTAACTTGTCATATATGCATCTGAAGCTCAACTCACATAATACTTTGCAGTGAAAGTAGACCATGAATTTCTCTTCATGAGTCCAGTTCTAGTTCATTTCCGAGCGCACATATGTTTCATAGGTTCGATCTAAGAGAAATGTAGACATGTAGAATTATAATGCCTATTTCGCTCATAAAGATGTTTTTTCCTACCCGAGCTGACGTTGTAATTCTAATGATAGGATATCAACATAATTGAAATCCCTCCCATGGGTTACTACTATGTTGGGCGTGTATATCTAGTTCTCTTAGAAAAACTCAACGTTCTTAAGCCCTATAACTGATAATACATAGATATTGTGTACTGATAGACATCTATAAGGATCCTTGTTGGATAAACTGCAGGCGGGCAATGGTGAAACTTAGTAGGTTCTCAACACCATGTTATGATAACATCAATAGTGTCAAGGGTCTCCCATATAGTGTAAAATTCATCATTTGTATATTCGGTGGAATTGAGAATCTTGTAATATGCATGCATGTCTTCACCATAGTAGGTGTGAAGTTGTCTACCACTCTCACTACGAAGCACAAGGTGGGATTCACCCATATGCGTAATGATCCATTCGATTACTTATGCACATGGCATGACCGGGAATCTACATGCGATCATGTGCATCTTGGACTTCTTGATGTTGATGTATGCATGCAAATATTCTAAGTCCCTAGGAAACCTCTCATGCATGAATGTGTTATTTATTTTTCTCCAAGTGACCTGTGCACCTTTATAATTGAAGCATTATCTGCATATATCGGAACATTATGCCTTGTAAATTCCACAGGTTCATCGACGCTTGCTTCTAAAATTTATTTAGAGATCACTTTGTGAGTTGGCACATCTCCAATAGATGACTACATAGTGGTAACACTTGTAGCATGAGCACCCGTTTGGGGCAACACACTCATAGTGATAACATTATATTAAAACGACCTAACTATGTAGTAACCCTTGTAAATCACATTCAAAGAGCCATCATAAATGATAGATCATGAAAAAATATGAGTGATGTCATAAAATAACTTGCATGAAAGAGAAAATGCGCATGCAAACAAGGGGGGCTCACTTTCAAATCACGAAGGGGACATGGATGGTCATTTAGGGCTTCGTAGTGCACTCATTCACAAAAGAAATGAGGAAAATTCAAGAATTTCACATTGTTGCGCCCTAAAGGGTTGAAGGAATGGAAGAATGGGCCTTCAGGTCTTCCATATGAGCCCATTTACTCAAGGAGACAAGGAGGGTGCATTGTCACACTCCGAAGGGACGAAGGTGGAGGTAAACAAGGCTTCGAGCCTTCACAATGTGCCCATGCGCTCTAAGGAAAATACGGTGCATTGTAACACTCCAAAGGGATAAATAATGAGGCTTCGTTCCTTCGTCATGCTCTCATGCATTCTAAGGAAAAGAGGGTGCATTGTAGCACTCTAAAGGGTTGAAGGAAAATACTTCTTTCCATCATGATGTGCTCAGGAAGAAAACTTTGTCAAATAGGGCACAATTTTTGAGGTTGATGGGGCTTCAAGCTCAATAAGTGTGCTCTACCTGCTGGATTCTCAGAAACAAGTTCGATTAATAGGATTTGATGATAAGATAAGGAAGAGAAATATATGTGATGGGCCTCTAAATTAGACATAAATTAAGGCCCATCTTACCATCCTTCACCACATCAAACCTCTCTTTTCGCATTAGATAATGTATTTTTAACTTTAATATGCTCATTACGAAGGTTTATGGATAATTGCATATTTGTGCCTAATATTATTTGTTTTTGTGGAATATTGTGAGTATATTGGGCAGATTATGAAGATTTGGAGGAGAAGATAATTTAGGGACTTTATCCCTACTATAGGAGGATCAATATTAAATAATAAATAAACAAGATATTCTGGAATTATGGCACATATTGTGGAGCTTCAATGATTAAGAAAATCTAAGAATTTGTTCCCTACCATTTAATGCAGATTCCTAGTATTGGGAACCAGATCCACTAATCAAGGGATTTTGGTGTGGAAAGCTTCCTCCTTTCACAGGGAATGATTCCTAATCATTTTTTATAAGTACCAAGTCGAATTTTCCTCTACGGATGGATTTTTATTAGTTTTCTTATGGAGATAACTCGTATTTTTGCAATTCCACTGTCATTTCTTGCAAGGATGTAATTGTATTGATGGAAATAATGAAGATCGGTGCCATGTTCAGCTTCTAAATCTTGGTATCCTCCATAGGACTCTGAGATTCCTTGGTATTGACCATCTCAGGAGCCTCAGATCCCTTTTGTATCATTTATTTTTCTTTTTTTCACTTCTTATTCACATGCATCTCTTGTTCTTGTTTTCTTCTATTTCTACATTTAGTATTAATGATTTCTTGTTGTAGGATTGGATTAAATGGTTGAAATAAGTTATTTTGCAGGATCACAAGAATAATTTCATCATTGGAATAGCTTTGTAAGGTCATATTAATCATTGAGCTACTTGGATTAGTTTGTTTATTTTCAAATCTAGATTTCTGGAAGTCCCTTGTGGCAAGTAACAGTAAATTTCTGTTATTTTTTAGAGCATGCTAACAAGATTCAATTGAGTTGATTCCACTTGAATTATATCACAAAAAAATTCTACTTAATAAAAAATAGTACCCCATTTCCTTTTCACTTGATTAGGTTAGGAATTTGATAGATTTACTAGCTCATTAGTTCTCGAATTTCTAGATTTTAGACTAGCAATTTTCTGCCATTTTTTAGGATGGGTTAACAGAGGTATTTTTTAGTGATTCCACTTGGAATGGAAACCTAAGACATCCTAGTCAATAAAAAAATGTGTCCCATCCAATTTGGATTTGATTTGGTTGGTAATTAGGTTAATTATAACTCCCTATGGAAAATATGTTGTTTCATGTAGTAAACTACAGGAAACCTTGTAGTACTCTTCCAACATGTATATACTTACCCCAATTTGCTCAAAAAGATTGGTTTTGGTTCCTTAGGGTTGACTCATGACCCTTAGGCTCTAAATAAATGATTAGGGAAGACTAAAGGCCACTTAGGACTTACCTCTTTACCCATGCAAAACATTTCAACGATTTGGGCTAATGGACATATTTATGAAATAGATAATACAATGATGATTGCCACATCCAATGAACTCTGTTAATGGATCTAAAATCGTTGAAATGTAATGGCTAACATTTTTTTCATGATATTTACTTTATGCAATTAGAATAGGTTTCTTTCCTTGTATTTTCTTTCTTGCAATAGGTTAAGTTTTCTATTTTGAGCATTTCATTTTGTTCAATTAGTTTAGGATTGATTTCATTACATGCACTCCATTACATCATGACAACAAAGGAAGGACACATTGTATACTACACATATAGCTTCGATACCTCTTAATTTTGTACAAACCCCGGGTTTATAATTAAATTCAGTCGCCTTGGGAGTCGCAACATTCTTGTTGCAATACGAGGCTCATCACTTGTATTGAATGTCCTAGTTTTCATCTAAAGGCGTTTTGAAGGTTTCAGAGGTGTTCAACTGGTGGAAAAAAGTAGCAAAAGGTTGGAAAAGGATGTGTAAGACCTTTCCAAACTCAAAAATATTCAAGAACCCATCTTGAATAAGAGGAATAAGTCAGGCTAATGGTATTAAGAAATAATGATTTTCTATGCACAACTAGTTTTGGAAAAATGAGTGAAATGGAATAAAGGTTTCAAGGGAGAGGATATGACTGAAATGGATCTAAAATCAAATAGAGTTCACTTGAAAAGAGGAAAGTTATTTTTTTGCTTGAAACACTGTTAAAAAATCATGAAAAGAACAACTACATTTTTTTCCTTGTCCTTGTAGAACTTACAGCCAAAATTCTTAAGAGAAAGGAACAAGGAATGCATAAGAGAGAGGCCACCAAGGCCATGAATGAGGCATAATGAGGTCACTAAGTTTCTTAGAGGATGAGCAACACTTTCAGTAGGGGGGTATGATGGGCCTCTAAATTAGACATAAATTAAGGCCCATCTTACCATCATTCACCACATTAAACCTCCTTTTTGCATTAGATAATGTATTTTTAACTTTAATATGTTCATTAGGAAGGTTTATGGATAATTACATATTTGTGCCTAATATTATTTATTTTTGTGGAATATTGTGAGAATATTGGGCAGATTATGAAGATTTGGAGTTAATTTAGGGATTTTCTCCCTACTATAGGAGGATCAATGTTAAATAATAAATAAAAAAGATATTCTGGAATTATGCAACAGATTGTGGAGCTCCAATGATTGATAAAATCTAAGAATGTGTTCCATGCCATTTAATGCAGATTCCTAGTATTGGGAACCAGATCCACTAATAAAGGGATTTTGGTGGGGAAATCTTCCTCCTTTCATGAGGAATGATT
>APFE030387332.1:47309-57445 GCA_000404065.3 Pinus taeda
CTTATAGGTTGTGGAAGACTAGGGGCAACAAAACTTCTGTCTCTATAGTTGTGAGTGGTATGCTTCCTGGTTGCATAATTTTGCTTTCCATTTTTCTTGCTAACCTGAATGCCTTCTCTAATGAATCAGGTTCCCAAAGGCGAACATCATGTTGGATATTATCCTTTAAAGACCCTATGAACACATCAATCCTATGCTCCTCTGGAATATCTTTTACCCTTATGTTCAATTTTTTGGAACTCCTCAATGTGCTCCATTATTGAACCCCCTTTTGTTTGAGACTTATCAATTGGCTAAAAAAAGTGTTTCTTTTTGTATCCTCATAATGCGTTGTCAATTCTTCCATAAAAATTGTCCAAGTGATAATTTTTTTATGAGAGCAAAGCCATTGATACCATACAAACTGATTTGGTTCCAAATATAAAGTTGCAATACGTACCTTTTGTGTGTTTTGCACATTATTGAGACCGAAAAATTGCTCCATTTGTAATATCCATGTCGCAGGATCCTTGCCATCAAACTTTCTCATATCTATTTTTGGAATATGGTGGGTCTTCGATCCAACATTAGAGTCTATGAAATCATGATTAACATTTCTTTTGTTCTCATCATGAGTTTCCTTTACTATTCTTTCACCATTAGTAAGCATTTCTTGTAGAAACTTTGTCAAATCTGTCTTCAAATATTCCATGCATGTCCTCAAATCTTCCATACCTATCTTCAAATCTGTCTTCAAATCGTTCATCTTAGCTTCCACGTAATTCATCTTAGCTTTTACGCCTTTCTTTGAACAATCCATCTTAGCTTCTACACATTTCTTCAAACCATCCATCTTAGCTTCTAAGTCTTTCTTTAAACCATCCATCTTAGATTCTGTTACTTTTTTTGTAAGTGACACGTGTTGCACTTGGTCTCGTAATTTTGATATATCATGTTGCATTTCATCCTCTTCTTCATGATTCATGCTGGAGCTTTCAGGTTGCTTACTAGGTGTTTGCATTTTCTTTCCTTGAGGCATCAATTACTGATAATAATGCTTTACTATGCCCTTTGAATTCCTTCAAACTAATTTTTCAAACCAAGCTTATGCAAAAATTTAAAAAAAAACTACACACCTTTTTTTTCACTTTGTAGGAGCTTGATATTGAATCTTATGTATCTCTGTAATTTCAGATCATCCAGTTTTGAAATTGCGACCAATAGTAGCCCTCTGCATCCTCTTTCCAATGCCACAAATCTGATCCAAATTGGATTCTCCAGGGAAGAGTTATGCCAAATATCCCATAGTGACCTGATTATAAACTAGTTCAGTAAAGCAAACTTATACGACGTGCCACGAGTCACTGTTTCGACCTTTGGCTCTGAAAAATATATACAAGAAACTACAGTCCGTCATCTTTCTATACCTTCTTATGAAATTTCAATATGATGCTCAGAGAGAAATTTATGACGATTTTCCCCAATTCACCTGTTTGGAATGTAATTCAGGAGTCTGCAGAAAGACCAACTTCCTCAGATAATATCTCCACAAATATAGTGTGAAAATCTCTGAAATTTGGACCCTAGGTTCAGTGTGATTTCATATCAAATGGGTTTTGTTTTTAGATTCTAAAACTTCATAGAAAAATTTATAGCAAAAATTCCATGATGACCTATTTGGAGCAGCGAAACCCTAGAATCCAAAGCTCTGATACCAAATGTTATGAAACCAACTCACAAAAAGATAGAAAAGATAGATCAATGCCTTAGAATTCAACCTCTTCAAGGGGGAAACCTCCTTTACATTACATAAATGAAAAATTCTTGGATGTTTCAAATGACAAAACCTCCTTTCTATATATAGGAGTCTAAGGGGTCACAATGTAACCCAGTCGACCTAACAATAATAATATAAAGCCACAAAAATAACAATAGAGGGATTCTATGGGGCACAGTAATAACAATATGGGGACAATAGGGGCACAAAAATATTAATAATGAATACAAATACAATAGTAATGGGGTAATCACTAGTATTGTAGGGACCTAACATAGTAATCATGGAGCTACTTCGATTAGATTGCTTATTCCCAAATCTAGATTTCTGGAAGTCACTTATGGAAAATAACAGTAAATTTATGCTATTTTTTAGAGCATTCTAATGAGCTTCAATGAAGTTGATTCCAATTTCATTATATCACAAAAAATTATATATAATAAAAAAAATCATCCCATTTCATTTGCACTTGATTATGTTAGGCATTTGATAGATTTACTAGCTCACTAGTTCTTGAATTTCTAGATTTTAGATTAGTAATTTTCTTCCATTTTTTAGCATGGGTTAACAGAGGTATTTTTGAGTGATTCCACTTGGAATGTAGACCTAAGACATCCTATTCAATGAAAAAAAATTGTCCCATCCAATTTGGATTTGATTTGGTTGGCCATTCGGTGAAGTATAACTCGCTATAGCAAATCTATTGTTTCCTGTAGTAAACTAGAGGACTCCCTGTAGTACTCTTCCAGCGTGTATATACTTGCCTCGATTTGCTCAAAAATATTGGTTTTGGTCCATTAGGGTTGAATCATTACCCCTTGGATCTAAATCAATGATTAGGGAATACTAAAGACCATTTAGTACTTTCCTCTTTACCCATGCAAAACATTTCAACGATTTGGGCTAATGGACAGATTTATGAAATAGATAATACAATGATGATTGCCACATCCAATGAACTCTATTAATGGATCTAAACTCATTGAAATGTAATCCTTGACATTTATTTCATTATCTTTACTCTATGCAATTAGAATAGGTTTTTTTCCTTGTATTTTCTTTTTTGCAATAGGTTAAGGTTTCCATTTTGAGCATTTCATTTTTTGCAATTAGTTTAGGACTTGATTTCATTACATGCAATCCATTACATAATGATAGTGAAGGAAGGACACATTGTATGCTGCACATATAGTGTTGATACCTCTTAAGTTTTTACAAACCCCGGGTTGATAATTAAAGTCGATAGCCTTGGGAGTTGCAACATTCTTGTTGCAATATCAAGGCTCATCAATTTGCAATGCTTTAGAGTTATTGTCGCATGCATGGGAAAACATAGAAGGTTTCAAGAATGTGAATAGTTTATTGCATGCAATAGTGGATTAACACTTTCAAAATGAAGATGAAACATAAATGCCAGCAAAAAAAACTGAAAAAACAAGAGATCGACAACAAGAAAAGTAAGATTTGGCAGCGAAATGGTCAAATACAATAGAAGGATTTGACATGCAAACTTACTTGCAGCATTGGTTGATGAATATCTTCTTGATTCCCTAGTTGTGCACTAAACTCAAATGAAATAATTATGAAATGAATGATTAACTCAGTTTATTTAAAGAAATTAACATGGAAAATTGATCCATGCATGAGTGTGCCACTTAGGGCGTACTTGCTTAGTGTGAAGGAGTGCGCTCAAGCAGGGCACACTCCTTCAGTCCAATGGAGTGTGCTCAACTCAAGTGCATGTCTTCGTCAACTTAAAGTGCAATTTTTTATTTTGTGAGATATTTTCTTACTTATGTTTTCTTTTTCATGCTTTTTGAGTGTTTTTCAGGTGTGTGGATGGCAATAAGGAAATTTTCTAAGTCAAGAAAGATGATGAGTTCACCTAACCATGGATTAATTAACTTATGCACTTCTAATGGTTAATTGACGAACTTTAAGAAACATTGACTTAGGAGGATACGACATTAGGAGAAAACACATAACAAACAACATAATGACTTAAGAGGGCTTAAAACGACAGTTATCTTAGGCTCCAAAATTGACATAGGTAAAAAAAATTGGACGATCATTATCGCAGCAACAACATTTGGCGACACATTGGGAGAACCCCAGCGTATCTGAAATGGTTTCACTGTAAGTACAGAGTCTCATTCCTTCACAAAGTATTGATTCAATCAGTGGGTTACCTCAACTCCCCATTCTACTCAGTTAAAGATATAGTCTCCCTTGTTCCATTACTCAGCATAACAGAACAATATAACAAAATACATCATTATCTTATCAATGTAAGTAAGGGTAATATAGTGTGGAAAATGAAACAATTAGAGTATGAGTTTTACATCTATGGAGTTGCTTCGCTACCAACATGCTTGGACAGTACCCCGATGAAGTCGCTTCAAGAACACAAATGTTGCTTCGCAGCTAGCGAGCATGGATAGTACGTCAACGAAGTCGCTTACTTCACCTCCATTCATAGGAAGACTTTCTCTTCTTTCACCCCTTATATTTTCTTTTATTTTCATAGAATTGTGCATAGGCACTTATAATTTTCACAAGCGGATGAGGGATCCTAACTTATTGAGAGAAGAGGAATTTATTCCTTCATAGAAAAGTTTAGACCTCTGATGTTTTGATCGCTAAAATTTTTCCCCTTATCTTACTCTACATAGATAGATAGGCCAGAACAAACATATTCATAAATGGACCGAGAGTAGGAATGGGAACCCTATTTAGATGTTGTCTTCATGGTTTGCTTACAACTTCCTGACTAAAGGATCATATTTTTCATTACTTATTCGCCGAATGAAAATAGATAAACCAAATAAAGGAAGAGGGTAACAGATAAACCAAGGGATGTGTGTACTTCAAGTTTCCATTCAAAATAGTTAAGCCACATCATCTCAAATCTTAAACCAACTTTTATTCAAAAACAAAGAAAATCAAAAGAATAAAACTGAAACATGAGAGATGAAATCACAAAACAAGAATGCAGTGCATCTAAATACATGCATCATATCCTAACCTATCCTACACAATGGTGGGTCGGGTCATGTGAAGTGAAATTTCCAATGCAGCCACAAAAGCTACTCCCGACCTTGAGACCATAAGATGTGATCGTGAAGGATTAGAACAAAAGGAAATGCATTAAACAAAAGAAACCATGCAAACATCGGCACTGAACGATGGAAACAGGAAGTGAAACCACAATGGTATACTGCCCTTGATTAATCTACCACTCAATAAACTTCACAACAGCAAAAATCACTAGGCCTGTGACCATACAAAACCTTTTGAAAGGTATGAAAGTAAAATCCATATGACATAGTTCTAGATTTAAAAGAATCTTCAAGTGAGTCCAAAATGGGATCATGGAAAAAACATTTAGGGAAATATAAGTAAGAATGACCAAACAAAGACAAATCCATATCATAAACAATTTTTTCAAGGTGACCATAATCCAAACTATTGTGCACGTGGAATTCTTTGATGGATGATTGAAAAGATTCGTTAAGATTCTCCTTTGTTTCCACATTATAGATTAGATATTTGCTTGAGACAGGATGCAACGGTGTAAAATTAGTAGTCAAATTAAATCTCCTCCCCTGTGGGTTGAAAATTTTTACGTGGATAAAATGAGCATCCCTTAGGAGAGAATCAACATCCCGTGTGGTGACCAGAGTGATGAAACTTTGTAAAAGAAATACAGACTTACCAAACTCATAAATATCATCATGTTGACAGGAACCTGTCATAACCATCAAAGTATGTTGAAATTCCCTACTCACCTAACTTAACTTTGAATCCTGACAAGATTGATAATCAATCCAAAAAACGCATTTAGCTGCTTATCAAACCAATGTTCGTTAATCAAATAATGAGATTCAGAAGAAGATAGATTTTCAAGGTTACTGCAAAGGTATTCAATGATAAGTGTGTCATTTTCTTGATCAAATGGAGATATAGCTAAAACGAATTCGTCGATAACCACCTCAGACTCCATTTGAAATTGTTGCAAATCAAAATCTTCATGTACAAACAAATATTCATCCATATTACTTGGACAATCATCATCATATATTTTAGGCAAAAGAAAATCATCGGGGTCATGATCATCCAAGGTTTTTTCTTAATTAATGGGTGGAAGATCGACTAGATTAGAAGATGGTTGATTGAAAAAATCAGATGAATCACTATTGGGGGAAAGATGTGAAACAAAATTCAGTTCTTCATCTACTAATTGATCTTCCGATCTAATGATCGGTTGAGGTTCAAAACATGGAACATCAAAAGGAGGAGGGCATGGAAAAAAAGGAAGATTTGGTTCTTCCTCGGGATGTTGAAATTATTTTGGATCAAGAGGACATGAGAAATCAGATTCAAAGGATTCTCTTGACATGCATACTGAGAAACTAAATTTCTCACCTAAGAACTTCTAGTCCACATCCTTGTCTAGGAACTCACAATAAAGATGAAGAAATCGATAAAAAAATGTTCAATCTTTTCTTTTGGTTCCATTTTAAGTTGATTGATTTCATTAAGGACATCTTGATATTTGTACTTGTCAAAAGCACGATGAAGTTCATTAACCAAACACCTAAAAGATGTAATAGAAGAAGTGGGTAGATAATAACACCATTTCTTTGTTGATCTAGACTTAAACAGGAACGCAACAAATTACAGAGATAACCATATACACAAAGATGAAGCAGAAATAATACTTCATTTCATTAATGGAAAATACTGAAATATGCTTACAACCAGAAATGGAAATAAACTAGCTAGGGCAATGGTAGCTTATCTCTGAGAAGAGTTGTGTGGCTACATGCCTCTGAACTATGTTACAATGAGGCTCGAAGGCCTATTTATTGTTGAGAAACAATGGAAAACCCTTCACGTTCCAAAACCTAACCCTAGAAGATGAAACGCCAAATTGTGGGCCCCGTTTTTGGGTAAGTTGGTACATCAACTTCCCGGGGTCGCGAATTCGTCGTATTATCTCCGTTTGACATGCATGATAGCTCGTTGGAAAGATCTCTCTGAGGACTATGACAGAAAAGATGATTTTCAGATAGAAAAATTGTTGGCGGTAGATTTCCCAAAAAACATTGTTTAGGGCCTCAAAACGGCTCCGGAAGTTTAGGACCCGAAAAACTGCTAAAAATAGTAAACTGTGCTATAATTAAGGAAACTGAAAAAACTGAAAGAAGCACTAGAGGGGATCCAAGTGGAATTAGCAGGTGGCCACTAGTATCCACCTGGATCATTCCTCCCCCCTTAGGAAGCAATGGTCCCCATTCCGTTGAGTTCCTCCATGAGATGAGGGAACTTCTACTGCACTTGGTCCCTGGTGAACCACTTGCCCTGGTGAAGGAGTTATCCTGCTTTGACAACTCGATACAGTTGGATATTCTACTAGCGAGTGTGCTTGATCTGTGTGTCCATCATCCGATCAGTTGCAGCTTGTTCCATGCAAGATGGATTTAACTCTGTGGTGTGAGTTGTTCTGCAATGTCGGACGTGTCTAGTAATGGCAGAAAGTATGGCCGAAGGCAGTCGACATTGAACACCGGGTGCAGACCAAGGAATGGGGGAATTCTGAGCTCAAATGAATTGTCTCCCATAGCCTTGGTAATGGTGTAAGGGCCATATCGGAGTGGTATGAGTTTTCGATAAGCTCCGATAAGGCGTTCCTTTTGCAAATGCAACCAGACTTTGTCACCCACCTGAAACTTGTGTGGCACTCGATGTTGATCATGTCGTTGCTTGTACTTAGCATTTGATTTGTCCAGAATGTCATGGACCTGCTGGCGAATATGTTGTATGTGCTCAATGAAGCTGTTTTCCTTATTTGTTTCGGACTGGACATGAGAAGAATCTACATGAGTAGCTGCAAATTGCATGGCCACATCGATGGGACATAGTAGCTAGAATCCCAAGCCCACCTGAAAAGGGTTGTGGCTAGTCGAGCTATGGAGAGCCCAGTTGTAGCTATGCTAAACATAGGGGAGGCTCTCATCCCATGTGCGTGGATGCTTTTAGTTGTACATGCGCAAAATGTGTATGATCATCTTGTTGACAACCTCTGTCTGGCCATCAGTTTGAGGATGGAACGCTGGACTTAGTGAGTTTGGTGTCCAGCATCGACCAGAGACTAGACCAAAATGTACCAAGGAACCTGCTGTCCCGATATGAGATGATAGACTGTGGGATCCCAAAGTGTACCCACACTCATTCAAAGAAGAGTTTAGCAGTGGCTTCTGCTGTGATATTCTTCTTGCAAGCCGCCATAATGGCCATCTTTGAGAACCTGTCGACGACCACAAAAAACACAGTCCATTTCCATGCTTAGTGGAAAGGAAGAGCTTTGACATGTATCCATGGAGATGGATTTCCCAAAGGCTCGATTAGGGTGGAAGGCGGCGTATAAGACAGCCTTGCTTCTTGATGGTCGGTTTGGCAATGCACAGGCGTGCTGACTTGAATGTACTTCCTGACATCTGTCAAAGATTCGGCCAATAGAAATACTTCTGCAGTTAATTGCCAACCATTTTTTCGAGACCCAAAATGCCAACACCACGACTGTAGTGGTGCTTCCCAAATCAATCTGGCACGCTCGCTTGAAGGAACACAAAGGTGACCCAAGTGGCATAACAGGCCGTCCTGGAGGTGAAAATCTGGAACATACTGACCCTCCAAGAGGTTCTAGTATGTGTGGCCGAATTCTCGGTCGCTTTTGTAGAGAAGTGGCCAATCAGAAGTCTCGTGCCCACAATAGTTGAGCACGGTGGTTAACGCCATGATCGGTGGTCGACTGAGGTAATCTGCAACATTATTAGTGTTGCCCTTCTTATACTTGATATTCAAATGGAACTATTGCAGGTATGTCGACCACTTCTGATGGCGATCATTCTGCAATTTCCCTTACGTATGTATGAGCTGCAGGGATCGGTAGTCTGTGTGGATGATCATTTCCTTCCCCAAAATGTAATGCTTCCATTTTCGGCAGGCCTGCACAATGGAATACATCTCTTTATCATAATTGGGATACTTCCGGACTGTGTCTGAAAGTGTTTCACTGTGATATGCCACTGGATGCCCATGTTGAGTAAGGACTGCCCCAATAATATAGTGAGAGGCATCCGTCTCGACCTCAAATGGTTGTTGCGAATCTGGTAACGCGAGCACTGGTGTCGTGTAGAGGCGATCTTTCAACTCTATGAATGCCTTCTGTTGAGATTCAGACCAAAATAATTTACCTTCGCTCCTCCCTTGCTGACTTGACTCAAAGGCCAAGTGATATGAAAAAACCCCAACACGAACCTACGATAGAAGTTGGCAAGACCTAGAAAGATGTGGAGCTCTGTCAGAGTGGTTGGAGATGGCCAATCCCAAATGACTTAGATCTTGGCTGGATCCACATGCACCCCCTGTTCATCAATAATGTATCCCACATACTGAACCTGGGTCATGCCAAAAGTGCATTTCTCCATATTGGTATTTCTCCATGTTGGCACATAGCTTGTGTTGTCACAGTGTTTGGAGAACCTGTCGGATGTGGTGGAGGTGCTCTTCCCAACTCTGGCTAAATATCATAATTTCATCCAAGTATACCACTACAAATGAGTTGGTGAATGGCCGCAAGATGTCATCCATTAGCCTCATGAAGGTTGCAGGAGCATTAGTCAACCCGAAAGGCATAACCAACCATTCGAAAAGGCCCTCCTTGGCTTTGAAGGTAGTCTTCCATGCATCAGAGGGTTCGATCGGTACCTGGTGATATCCTGACTTTAGATCAATCTTGCTGAAATATTTTCCCCCCTTTAGTTGGTCCAGGAGGTCATCAATCCGTGGGATCAGGTACCTGTTACAGACAGTGATCTTGTTCAGCACCCGATAGTCAATACAAAGTCTCCAAGTCCCATCCTTCTTCTGTACCAACACAATTGGGCTCCCGCAAGGCGATGAACTCGGATGAATGTGGCCTTTTTGCAGTAGCTCCTGAATCTTCCTCTTGATTTCATCGTTCTCCAAAATGAAGCACCGATAAATTGGTCCATTGGGTAGCGGCGCACCTGGGGTTAGATCGATGGAGTGCTTGACCTGACAATGCAGAGGAGCCCTACGGGGGAGGTGAAGATGTCCTCATACTCCTCCATGACCTTGTCCATATGTAGTTGTCATGCATAGGGAACATGTCTGGAGGTTGTGGCCACCGTCTTCTTCTTTCCTTGAGGGCGTATCATCAGGAAAACAAATTTTCCATTTTTGGAAATGAGCTTACTGCATTGTTTTGCAGTAATCAAAGAGATGGCAGTAGGCGGTGCTACCTCTGGTATCCTGTACAACTTATTTCCCAATGTAATAATAACAGCATGGG
>APFE030387332.1:66169-112786 GCA_000404065.3 Pinus taeda
TTTGTCAAGATGTCCAAGTGTTCATTTGGCATGGCAGAGGTAGAGTATTTGGGCCACATTGTGGGGTGTGAGGGTGTCAAGGTGGACCCCAAAAAGATCCAAGCAATGCAGGAATGGCCTCAACCTAAGACCTTGAAGAGTTTACGAGGATTTTTGGGTCTCACAGGCTATTATCGTAAATTTGTCCGCAACTATGGTCGCATAGCGAAAACCCTCACCCAACTCCTAAAGAAAAATTCATTCTTCTGGAATGAGGCAGCCCAACAGGCCTTTACAGCTCTAAAAAATGCCATGAGTTCCACCCCAATTTTAGCACTACCTGACTTCACCAAATCTTTCGTCATGGAATGTGATGCTTCGGGTACAGGTATTGGGGCGGTTTTAATGCAGAAGGGTGACCATTGGCTTTCACAAGCCAACAACTCAGTGGGAAGAATCAGGGCCAATCTACCTACGAGAAGGAAATGATGGCCATCTTACATGCAGTCGACACCTGGCGACCTTATTTATTGGGGCGGCATTTCCAAATCTGCACAGATCATCACAGTCTTAAATATTTTTTGGAGCAACACCTATCCTCCCCACAACAAAATAAATGGCTAGCCAAAATGTTGGGATATGATTATGAGATGATTTACAAGAAATGGAAAGACAATAGGGTAGCCGATGCACTATCGCGCCAATTTGAGGAGGAAAGTACCTTGCTAGCTATTTCCCTCCCCATTCCAGAATGGATTGAAGAAGCTCACAGGGAATGGTTTTCACACCCCGGGCTCTCCCAACTCATTTCTCAATTGCAGGCAGATCCAAATTCCACCAAGGGCTATTCGTGGCAGGATGATATTCTTCGCTACAAGGACAGAGTCGTAATATCACCAACCTCCACCTTCAAAAGTCGCATTTTGGCAGAAATGCACTCATCTCCCATTGCAGGACATTCGGGCTTTCAGAAGACGTATGCTCGCACCAGAAGATCATTTTTCTGGACAGGCATGAAAAATGACCTCCTTACCTTCGTAACCGAATGTGATGTCTGTCAACGCTACAAAGGGGAAACCGTCAACACACCAGGCACATTACAACCATTGCCCATTCCGGCATCAATTTGGACGGAAGTTTCTATGGATTTCATTACAGGTCTTCTAAAGTCAGGGAACAAGTCAGTCATCATGGTGGTTGTGGACCGATTGTCGAAGTATGCTCATTTCTGCGCTCTCCCCAACCGTTTACACCCACCTTGGTTGCTCAAACTTTCATGGATCAGATCTTCAAATTGCATGGCATGCCCATTTCTATTGTGTCCGACCGCGACCCGATCTTCACCAGCAATTTTTGGCAGGAACTCTTCAGAATACAAGGCACTCAACTAAAACTCAGTACTTCCTACCATCCGCAAACAGATGGTCAAACTGAAGCAGTCAACAAATGTCTAGAAAACTACCTTAGGTGTTTTACTTCAGAAAAACAACACCTTTGGCTACAGTGGCTACCTCTGGCAAAATGGTGGTATAACACCAACTATCATGCCACCACCAAAATGACTCCCTATGAAGCAGTATATGGTCAACTCCCGCCTTCACCTACTTCATATCTCAAGGGCTGCTCAAAAGTCCAAGCAATGGATCAACTCCTACAACAACGCGCAACTATCCTCGCCCATCTTCGAGAGAATCTTCATCAAGCTCAGAACCACATGAAGCAACAGGTAGACCAACATCGCTCAGAGCGCCAATTTCAAGAGGGGATCAGGTCTTTTTACGGCTCCAACCATATAAGCAAACATCACTCAAAGAAAAAGGATGTCAGAAACTCTCTCCCAAATTCTACGGACCATATCAAGTACTTCAACGCATTGGAGAAGTGGCCTACAAGTTGGCTTTGCCACCTACTGCAAAAATCCATCCAGTTTTTCATGTCTCATGCCTCAAGAAAATGATTAGGAACAATTGCAGAATTAAGACTAGTCTACCGGAATTGGACGAAGAAGGATCCATCTGGCTTCAACCGGAACAGGTCCTCGACACACGAGTCAAGCAACTGCGCGACCGCATGATTAAGGAAGTCCTAGTCAAATGGAAAGACACCTCTCCAGAAGATGCAACTTGGGAGCCAGCCACTATTCTGCAGCAATTTCCGCAGCTTCAGCCTTGAGGACAAGGCTAGTCTTAAGGGGGTGGGCATGTTAGGGTCCCACCCTAACCCCTTATCTATGTAATGGGACCACGTCATAGTCAAGAGTCAATAAAGCCCATATTAATAATTGTAAGTGGTTAATCCGCAATTAATAAAGGAACCACAGTTAGTTGCAAATGGGCCAACGGTATTAGTAATAAGCGGTATTGACCCGTGGTATTACTTGTAGGAGTCATATATAAAGGATAGTAACTCCCTACGAGGAGCATCGTGTCTTATTTTTGTAATCGAGCTCTGCTCTATTGGAGGTTGCCCCCTCGAAGAGGCAAGTGAACATTACTCTCTGAATAATAAAGTCTTCGCTATTCTGTGTTCTGGATATCTTTTCTTTGCATATTCTGTGTTATCGGTCTCTTTTCTTCGCATATTCTGTATTTGGGTATCATTCGCAGGTTAAGAAGCATAACACATTGAGATTGGGTTTTGAGTATCCTTTGAGGAATAAATATGCCTTTTTTGCATGATCCTCTTCTTTAGCTAATTGAACATTACTACATACATCTTTGACCCTGTCTGTTAGTGGAGGTGTGATCCCCATCTCTCCAAATGGAAGATGACCACTTGTGAGAGGATGTTATCATGTAGTACCCAGTTCTTCCTCCATTGGTTGGATGGTATATTCTTCCTTGAAATACTCATTTTCCATCTCCTCAGCCAATTATTTTTCTTCCAATATTTGTGTTTCTTCCTCCTACTAGGGCTGCCTCTGCTACTCTATCCTCCTCCTCCTATCTTCTTCTTCTTTTTCTTTCTCTTCAAGAAACTCATCCTTCTAACTTTTACTCTCCTCCTCTTTCATTTCTCCTTTCTCCTACTCTTCTTGAATATCCCCTAAGTTTAAGGGGTCAAACCTCCATTTCTTACTACTCTCACTTTTCAAGGAATATCTAATCCTTTACTTGGGAGCTAGTTTTATTACTTGGAGTGTTATCTCCTCCTCCTCCTGCTCTTGCAAATCTTGAGTTGATGGATCATGGGGTGAACTCGTCTCCATTAGTGGACATGTCTTGATGTTAGCATTATACCATTTCTTTATTTTCTCATCCTCTATTGTGGACATATACAACTACCCCATATTGTGATCGATCCTTTGACAATGGTGCCTGACAATTCTCCTAGGATCGTATCCATGGAAATATTTAGTAGAGAATTGTAGGTGTTTAAGATCCTGTATGTTTTCTTTCATAGCATTGTCTCTTTAACTCATACAATCTGATCCTCAATGGAAAGATAGGCCAAGGGGCTTTCTTTCTCCTATGGACGATCCCTGAAAATCCCTTGTCCAACTGATGTGAAACTTCTTGCATGACCACTTTTTTGGTCACATATTGTGGAATAAGATGAGGGGATATATAAAAACTAAAGCACTTAATGTATGTACCCTCTAGAGCTACAAACTAGTCTGCAATATCTCAAAGTGACTCTTTTACCTGATCTATCATGCAAGGAGGATCGATCTCAAAAATCATGTGAAAGATGACTGGAAAGAAGTGTTTAGCTAACTTGTCGTATATGCTTATGAAGCTCAACTCAGATAACAAGCTGTTATGAAAGTAGACCAGGAATTTCTCGTCGAGAGTCCAATTCCATTTCGTCTTTTAGAACACTAATTGTGCACATATACCATCTAATAGCAATGCAGACATGTAGAATTTTGGCGCATGGTTCACTCATAAAGATGTTTTCCTCTCCCCGATCTGATGCTCTAACTCGAATGATAGGATATCCACCCAATTGAAAACCTTTCCATGGATTACAACTATATTGAGCTTGTATATCCAGTTCTCTTGAAAACCGTAGCATTCGTAAGCCCATATAACTGACAATACATATCTATCAGGTACTGATAGACATCTATGAGGATCTTTATCAGATAAACTTTAGATGGGTGATGGCGAAAATTGGTAGGTTCTTCGCACCATGTTTTGATAACATCAATAGTGTCAAGGGTTAACCATCTAGTGTAAAAGTCATCATTTGCATATTCGGTGGACTTGATCATTTTTTAATATGTCTACATGTCTTCATTGTAATAGGTGGGGAGTCTTTTTCCACTCTCACTATGAAGCAGAAGGTGAGAATCATCAATATGTGTAATGATCCATTCAAATAATTTTTCACATGCTATGACTGGGAATCTACATGCAATCCTATAAATCCTAGACTTCTTGATGTTGATGTATGCATTAAAATCTTCTAAGTCCCTAGAAAATCTCTTCTGCATGAATTTGTTATATATTTTTCTCCATGTGACTTGTGTGCCTTTATCAATGAAAGAATGAGTATCTACCTATATGGGAACACTAGGCCTTGTAACTTCCTCAGGTTCATCAACGCTTGCTTCTAAAAGTTCTATGGAGATCACTTTGCAAGGTGGGATGTCTTCAATAGATGATGACGGAGTGGTAAAAGTTGTAGCACAAAGACTTGTTTTGGGAAACACACTCATAGTGATAATATTAGATTAAAACAACCTAACTATGCAATATCATTTGTAAATCACATTCAAAGAGTCATCACATATTATAGATCATGAAAAAATATGAACGACAACATAAAATATTTTTCATGCAAGATAAAATACACATGCAAACAAGGAGGGCCCACTTTCAAAGCATGAAGGGGACACGCATGGTCATTCAAGGCTTTGCAGTGCACTCATGCACACAAGAAAGGAGGAAAATAAATAATGGCACATTGTTGCACCCTGAAGGGTTGAAGGGATGGGAGAATGGGCCTTCCAGTATTCCCTATGCACCCATGCACTTAAGGAGACAAGGAAGGAAGACTGTCACACTTCGAAGGGATGAAGGTTGAGGTAAACAAGGCTTCGAGCCTTCATAATGTTCTCATTTGATCTAAGGAAAAGAGGGTGAATTTTAGCACTATAAATGGTTGAATTATGAGGCTTCGTTACTTCGTGATGTTCTCATGAAATTTAAGTCAAAGAGGGCACATTGTAGCACTCTAAAGGTTCAAAGTAAAATTCTTCATGTCTTCGTGATGTGCTCATATGCTCAGGAAGAAAACTTGGTCAAATAGGGCACAGTTTCAACATTGATGGGCCTTCGAGCTCATGAAGTGTGCTCTCCTTGCTAGAAGATTAGAAACAAGTTTTATTAACATGATTCAATGATAGGATGAGGAAGATAAAGATATGCATGGCTTTATAGTTGTTGTCACATGCAAGGTGGAAGATAAAAGGTTTCAAGAATGTGAATAGTTTCTTACATGCGACCATGGATTAACACTGGAAACATGAAGATTCAACATAAATGCCAACAAATTAAATGAAAAAAGAAAAAAATTGATAGTAAGAAAAGCAAGATTTGGAAGTGAAATGATGAAATACAATATAAGGATTTGACATGCAAACTTACTTGTTGAATTGGTTAATGAAGAGCTTCTTGATTCCCTAGTTCTGCACTCAAATCGGATGAAATGATTAACTGGGTTTATTTAAAGAAATTAACATGAAAAACTTATTCATGCATGAGTCCCTCTTGTCGTCACATGAAAGGGTTAGTTAGAGGAGTTAAGAAGGCTCTTATTTTCTAGGAGTTTTCTCTCATGCAACAAGTTGGCTCTTTCATGCAACTGGACAAGGTGTATGTCTTCGACACGAAGGAGCATGACCAGGTAGGGTGCACTTGCTCAACATGAAGGAGTGCGCTCAAGTAGGGCGCACTCCTTCAGCCTGAAGGACTGAGCTCAAATCAAGTGCATGTCTTCGTAAACTTAAAGTGAAATTTTTCATTTTGTGAAAGATTTTCTTGCTTTTGTTTTCTTTTTCGTACTTTTTGAGTGTTTTTCGAGTGTGTAAATGGAAATAAGGCAAGTTTCTAAGTCAAGAAATATGATGAGTTCACCTAACCATAGATTAATTAACTTAAGCACTTCTAATGGTTAAGTGTCGATGCTTAAGAAATATTGACTTAGGAGAATACTACACTAGGAAAAAACACATAACAAACAACATAACAACTCAGGAGGCCTTGAAACGACAGTTATGTAGGCTCCAAAACAAACATAGGAAAAAAAATTGGAGGATCATTGTCACAGTGAAAACACTTGGTGACATATTGGAAGAAACCCAGCTTTTCTGAAATCGTTTCGTTGTAAGTGCAAAGTCTCATTCCTTTAAGAAGTATTGATTCAATCAGTGGGTTACTTCATCCTCCCATTCTACCTAGTTAAGTATATAGTCTTCCTTGTTCCATTACTCGGCGTAACACAAAAATATAAGAAACCAAATCGTTATCCTATTAATGTAAGTAAGGCTAATATAGTGTGACGAATGAAACAATCAGAGTATGAGTTTTACATCTTTGGCATTTCTCCACTATCAGAGGTCCTAGACAGTACCCTGACAGAGTCGCTTTATGAACACAAACATTGCTTCGCTGCCAGTGAGCCTAGAAAATAACCCGAAAAAGTCGCTTTCTTCACCTCCTTGCACAGGAAGCCTTTCTCTTCTTTCACCCTTTATGTTTTCTTTTCTTTTCATAGAACTATCTATATGCACTTATTATTTTTATGGGAAGAAGAAGGATCTTGAATTATTGAGAGCAGAGGAGGTTGTTTTTCACAGACAAGTTTATGCCTATGATGTTTTGATCGCTAAAAATTTTCCCCTTATCTTACTCTGCATATATAGATAGGCCAGAATGGAAATATGCATAACAAGACCGAATGGAAGAATGGGAACCCTAAATAGATGTGGGCTTCATGGTTTACTTAGAACTTCTCGACTAAATGATCCTGTTTTCCAGTGAAAAATCATTGACTGAAAAGAGATAAATGAAATCAAGGAAGAGGGTAACAGATAAGCCAAGGGTTGTGTGCACTTCAACTTTCCATTCAAAAAATTTAAGCCACATCATCTCAAATATTGACAAACCAACTTTATTCAAAGACAAAGAAAATAAAAAAACAAAAACGAAATATGAGAGATGAAATTACAAAATAAGAATGTAGTGCATTTAAATACATGCAACTTATCCTAACCTATTCTAGACAGTGGGGGGTCAAGTCATGTGAAGTGAAATTTCTAATGCAGCCACAGAAGTTTCGTTTGGCCTTGAGACCATAAGATGTGATCGTGAAGGATTAGAACAAAACGCATTGCAGTGAACCAAAGAAACTGTTCAAACATCTGCACTGACCTACGAAAACAGGAAGTGTAGCCACAATGGTATATTATCCTCGTCTGATCTACCACACAATAAACTTCACAACAAAAAAAATCATTAGTCCTGCGATTATACAAAACCTTGCAAAAGGCATGCAAGTACAAACCATGTGACATAGGTTTAGATTTAAAAGGATCTTCAAATCAGTCCTCAATGGGATTATGGAAACAACCTTTAGGGGAAGATAAGAAAGAATGACCAAACAAAGACAAATCCATGTCATAAACAATTTCATTAGGCTAACCATAATCCAAACTATCATGCACATGGGATTCTTTGATGGATGATTGAAAAGATTTGTTAATATTCTCCTATGTTTCCACATTACAGATTAGTGAGTTTCTTGAGACAGGATGTGGCAGTGGAAAATCAATAGTCAAATTAAATTTCCTCCACTGGGGGTTGAAAAAATTTGCATCGATAAAATGAGCATCCCTCGGGAGAGAGTCAACATCCCATGTGGTGACCTAAATGATGAAACTTTGTAAAAGAAACACAAACTAACCAAACTCACAAATATCTTCATGGTGATAAGAACCTAACATAGCCATCAGTGTATGTTGAAGTGCCCTACTCACCCAACTTAACCTTGAATCCTGACAAGATTGATAATCAATCGGAGAAAACACAGTCAGATGCTTATCAAAACAAGATTCGTTAATCAAATCATGAGATTTAGAAGAAAATAGATTTTCAAGATGACTGCAAAAATCTTTGATGCTAAGTGTGTCATTTTCTTGATCAAATGGACATATACCTAAAAGGAATTCATCAATAACCGCCTGAGACTCTGTTTGAAATTGTTGCAAATCAAAATCTTTGTTTGTGAACAAAGATTCATCCATATTACTTTGACAATCATCACTGTATAATTCAGAAAGAAGAAAATAATCAGGTTCATGACATCGAAGGGTTCATCTTCATTAACAGGTGAAATATTGACTGGACAAATATCAAGATTAGAAGATGGTCAATTGATAAAATTAGATGAATCAATATCGGGGTAAATATGTGAAATAAAAGTGATTTCTTCATCTGCTAATTAATCTTCCGATCTAATGATTTGTTGAGGTTCAAAACACAAAACGTCAAAAGGAGGAGGATATGGAACAAAAGAGAGGTCTAGTTCTCCCTCGGGATGCTGAAATTATTTTGGATTCGGAGGACATGAGAAATCATATTCAAAGGATTTTCTTGACATGGGTACTAAGAAATGAAATTTCTCATTTAAGAATTGTTAGTCCACATCCTCGTCTGGGAACTCATAACACAGATGAAGGAATCAATCAAATTTTTTTTCAAGAGATTCATTTGGTTCCATTCTAAGTTGATCGATTTCATTAAGAACATCTTGATATTTGTACTTGTTAAAAACTAGAGAATTTCGTTAACCAAATTCCTGAAAGATCTTATAGAAGCAACAGGTAGAGAACAACACCATTACTTCACATGACCATCTAATGTAAGGGTAAACAACCGTGAATGTATCTATTCTGAACAAACACCATTCAGGAAGCATAATTAGACAAATTAAACAACATAACTAATGATGGTTGTTGTACCCTCACAATCAAATTTAAATCGTGACAAGTTACGAAGAAATTCCACTGGGATTGAAAGATTTAAAGTTTCAGTGAAACACTTTGGGATTATGGTTTGGGATGAAGCCATTGAAGGTAAGAGATTCAAACTGACTGCACAGGCTCATCTTGTCATTTCGCCCTCCTTATATCACCAAAAATGTTGACAGTTCTAGATGCCACCAACATTGTAAGGGGATCTCCCTGATGTGAATTCCTAATTAGACCTCACACCGTTTGGTGTAGGAGTCTTAGCCAGTCATACATTCCGGCTGCCATTGGAATGATTTAAAGATATGCCTTGGATAACAACCAACACAAGAGAACACACACACTTTGAAGCTAGAAACAAAGAATGGTAATGGAAAGACAAAGATAGACACAGTAAAGTGGTACGAGTTCCACAAGAGCCCCACTCATAACACAAATAAATGGTGCATAAAGAATTCATTGGTGGTTGAGCTAAAAGCTTCAAAGTTAGATGCAAGTTTATACTCTAAAACAGACTTGTATAAGCCTGGGAAAATAGATCATTGATGTAGAACCTAGTGCCACCATTTCCACCACCAAGGTCCAATAAAGTGAACTCGAATATCTAGAGGAAGGTGAGCATTTTTTTTAGTTAAAAATTTGGGTTAATGGTGCTCCATTGTGTTTCATTATTGATAGCATGAGTCAAAAGGACCTCATCTGAGAAAAGTTCATTAAGTGGTTGTTCCTACCGACAAAACCACACCCACATCCATACACCATTGGATGGCTACAGGAAGGGTGGGACCTCCACATCAGCCATTAGTGTCTCTTGCCCTACAACATCAACCCTTTAATGGATGAGGTATTGTATGATGTTTCTCCCCTTGAAGTTGTTAATTTTTTTTTAAGCCAACCATACTTGTGGAAGCGACATGTTGTGTATGAGTCCAAAACAACCCCACTTATTGCCATTTCTTTTATCTCTACTAAGAAATGCAGTAATATCATCTCCCAAACTGGCAAATTTGTCTTCTTCCTGATTCACTCTCAAATTAAGGAGAATATTGTGGCCACATCTATGGCCTCCGCAAATGTTTCCTCCATGCAGCAGAGGAAACTAGATAAAGTCATGGAAGAGTAAATATACATCTTCTCCTCACCCACGGAGGTACCTTTACACTAGAATGTAAATCATTCCATTGATATGACCCCTGAGGTACCTCTACCCAATGATCCAAGCTACCACTACCCTCTTTTGTAAAATGATGAAATCAAGCAACAGATCCAAGATCTGCTACAAAGATGGCATATTAGACAAAGTTTCTCACCTTATAGGAGCCAAATTATACTCGTGCTAAAGAAGGATGGGACCTAGAGACTGTACATTGATTATCGGGCTCTAAACAAAATCACGGTCAGGAACAGGTACCTGATTCAATATGTTGATGACCTTCTTGACAAACTCAAGGGGTTTAAGTACTTAAACAAGATTGATCTGAAGTTCATCTATCACCAAGTTTCAATAGAACGGAACTGATGTATGGAAAATCATTTTCAAGTCCAAGGAGGGTATTTTTGAGTGGTTTCTCATGCCCTTTGGTTTAAAGATACCCCAAACTTTCAAAAAGGCTAATGGATGACATCTTGCGACCTTTCACCAACTCTTTTGTGTTTGTATATTTGCATAATGTCCTTAAATTCATTAAGGGTTGGGTATAGCACTTGCAACATATTCGACAAGTCCTTCACACTCTGCTGCAACACAAGCTATGTAATAAATTGGAAAAATGCTCCTTTGATATGGACAAGGTACAATATCTAGGTTATATTATTGATGAGCAAGTTGTGCATGTATATCCATCTAAGATCCAAGTCATTTGGGATTGGTCGGCCCCGATGACTCTAACAGAGATTCATAGCTTCTTGCGCCTTGCTAATTTCTACTGAAGATTTGTATTGGGGTTCTCTTATATTGCTTATCCCTTAAGCTAAGTTACCAAAGGTGGAGAAAATTAATTTTTTTTTCGTTCCAGGTCACAACATAAGACATTCAATGATCTAAAACATTGTATTTTCTCTAGACTAGTCCTCCCCATTCCATATCTACAATAGTCATTTGAGAATGAGACATATTCCTCCAGCTATGTAGTTAGTGCAATTCTCATTCAAAAAGGACATATAGTGGCCTATCACAATGCCACACTCACTAACATTGTCCAGAGATATCCCACCCATGATAAGGAGATGTATTCCATCGTGTAGGCCTGTTAGCGATGGAAACATTATATTCTAGGGAGTGAGATGATCATCCACATGGATCGCCATCCTCTTCAATTTATGAAAACACAGGGGAAGTTGTAGAATGACCAACATAAAAAAATTTCCACATATCAATTTATTTGAACATTAAATACATGAAGGGTAGCACCAATCATGTCACAAATTTCCTACGTCGACCCCTATTCGTGGCATTGACCATTGTTCTCAACTATTATGGGAACGAGACCTTTGGATATCCAAAGGTATACAAAAATGATCCAAAAACAATTTAACATACCAGATGTTGATGATAGGAAAGCAAGTTCCAGACTTCCACCTCTAGGATGCATTTTTGTGCTAATTGGGACACATTTGTGTTCCTTAAAGAGAGTGTGCTAAGATGATCTAGGAGGTACATTACAATTGAATAGTAGGTTGCTTTGGTGTGGAAAAGACAGTGGTAGTACTATAGAAGTATTTTTATTGGTTGAAACTTCAACAAGATGTTTGAGGGTATATCAGATCCGGCACTACCTATGTCATTGCCAAACCAACCATTAAGAAGCAAGGCCTATACATCCTCTGCCTACTCCCAATTAACCTTGGGAATCCATATAGATGGACTATATGTTTGGCCTTCCTTCTACAAAACATGGCAATGATTATGTGTTTGTGGTCATTGATAAATTTTCTAAGATGGTGATTCTACCCTTCTGCAAGAAGAGTATCATAACAAAAGTTGGTGCCAAGCTCTTTTTTGAATGGGTGTGGGTAAATTTTGGGATCTTGTAGACTATTATATTATATTGGGATAGCAGGTTCCTAAGTGCATTATGGTTGATCCTTTGGTCATTGTTGGACACTAAGATCACTAAGTCAAAGTCTACCTTCCACCCCCAAATTGATGGCCAGACAAAGTTCGTCAAAAATATGATTGTGCACATTTCATGCATGTACAACCCCAAACATCCACGAACACAGGATGAGAGTATTCCCTATGTTTAACATAGCTAAAACAAGGCTCTCCATAGGTCAATTGGCTACTTCCCCTTTCAAGTGGGCTTGCAATTTCAACCATTGTGTCGCATTGATGTTGCACCACCCCTTGCAACTACCTAGGCAGACTCTACACATGTTCAATCTAAAACTAACAAACCTACCAAATTTACTGAACGAATTCAACACATCCACCAGCAAGTCCATGATATATTGCAGAAAGGCAACACTAAATATAAATAACATCAAGGTCAACAATATAAATAACGTCAAGATCAACACCAAGTGCCACAAATTTCAAGTGGGAGACAAATTTTGGTTGCATCTACAAAAGGAACACCTTGCAAGGGCCCATCAAAAGCTTCAGATACTCTGATGTGGACCTTACACTATGTTGGGCCGCTAACAACTTCCCTACATTTTTTTTCAAAATGAAGTGGCCCCCATTAAAAAATTTGAAAAATTCCTCCTTTCATTTGCACTTGATTAATTGAGAGCTTAATTTGTCTATGTGTATGGATTTCACACTTCTAGATCCTCCAAGGTTACCATGATCTGTTACTCATATCATATTGGTTGTTTCTATGATTTCTTGGTCCAGAGTCAGTTTGCATATCAGTTTTGGTTGCTTCACTGCCCTCACTTTTACCACCAGTTTCCTAATGGATGCAATTGCTCATCTCTTGAATTATTCATGGTCCCTTGCTACAGTATGTTCCTCCTTTGAGTCTCTTTGACATTAGTTAGCCTCGATTCCATGTTACATTCCCATAACTTGAAAACATGTGGAATCAATAATCTATGAAGAATTTGTAATTAAAGAAAAAAAAAAGATAAAGATAAAAAATAAGGGTTCAACTCTTACTAATTTCCTGTCTCCGAATAATCAACTTTTTTTATGCATATTGAATTATTTTCATTACGTTTTGACCCTAATAACAGTGCATATTATGCAAATAACTTTCACATGTTCATAAATAAAAATTACCCTTATATAAAAGGCAAATTTTGAAATGCCATAAATAAGTGAGCATTATCTACTAACTTTCCTTATGTCATCAAGTAATGTTTTTAATTTTCAACCTTCATAAATGCTACTTATGTAAGAACTTAACTATTATTGATCTAAAAAATAAGGAAGGGAAATGATATAATATTTAAGCCCCTTCATGTAATCTTTTTAATATAAATTTGGTTAGTTTTTTTGGCACATGGAAATCTTTATAATAAAAAAATATATTATTTTGAAAAAAAAAACCTCCAAATCATATGATGCAAATAACTTTCACATGTTTAGGAATAAAGTAAAATAGTAAAAATTACCCTTATATAAAAGCAAATTTTGCAACATCATAAATAAGTGAGCATAATTTAAATCATCTAATAACTTTCTTTAATATTCAACCTTTATAAATGCCACTTATAGATGAGCATAATTTGAATCATCTAATAACCTTCATAATGCTGCTTATATAAGAAGTTAGCTATTATTGATTAAAAAAAATGATATAATATTTAAGCCCCTCATATTTTTAATATTAGTTTTTTTGGCACGTGGAAAATTTTTTCATAAAGAAATTATTTTGAAGAAATAGTAAGGCTCCCTTTTACCTTATGATTGGCTTGATTTCATGAGATTGGAATTGGTTTGATATATCCACCATTACTTTGATTGATAGCCGAACTTATCTTTATGTGTGTATTCATAAACTTGCATGAGTATGAAGTCTAGTTTTGGTGATTGTTTGATTGTATAACTTATTTTCTTATTTATTGGAAACATCGGAATCATCTCTTTGAGGTTATTTTTAATGAGTTATGTACACACTATACTCTTTAGAGCACCATGATTTTAAAAGTCTAAAGGCTTCTTATAGAACCTTTGATTCTGTGACAGCATTAGCTTATGCTTATGTTGTTTATTGCTTATGGATTGGTTTTCAGAAAATTATACATGTTTTTTAATTTTTTTTAATAGAATTATGTATATTTTCTTATTTATTTTTTAGATTATGTATAAGTCCTAATTTATATGATAAGTGTTTGGAAATTTTAAGAATAAAAATTTATTTTAAAATTTAAAATTTTAGCGAATCTTATTAATCCTAATATGAAATTGTTAAATGTAATAATATTTTATAAAAATTCAAATATAATGATTTTATATTGTCTTTATAAATTTTGGTGATTCTTAATGCAAAATAATTTTATCTTATAAAATTTGGATTCATCAATTTTAAGAAAACAAGGGACTTTTTTTTTTTGGAAAAAACATGACTCGAGAGTATTTTTGTGATTGGATGCGCAATTTGGGAGAAAATCTCAGTTTTTCCAAAGGAAAATGTTCAGTGACACCCAAAAAATGTCAAAATGCCTTTATTGCTATTTTCACTAGATTTCGTTCATTCAATCCACCATTTTCTTTATTTCCAGATATGTATTTGTGATTACGTTTGATCTGCAGCAAATTTCAGAGCAATTTCAAGATTTGATTCTATGCTCGAAGTGTCAAATCTTCTTTGTTTTACCTGTTAAACACCAAGTTTCCAAAAGTTTATGTTGAACCTGCAAATGCCTGAGAAAGGGATGATTGTGCTATTTCCTTTCATTATTTCTTACTTCATTTGATTTCAATGAATTTCAACATTATCGGTTTGGTTTTTTAATAGTTATTTTTTGTCCTTTTGTTACAGGATTGAGCTTGGATTGGATCTTTAGCGCACAACACGACACATGGAGACAGAGAATGATTTTGATCTTCATAATTTAGAACTTCCACTTCAAATTGGCCAATTCTCCCAACAACGGGCTATTTTGGAAAATGTACATCGATCCTCTGGTTATATCTGGGGGCAACAAACTTTGATTTGAAGTCTCTACAATCTGGAAAAGAATAATCGATTTGTAACCCAAAAGGGGTCAGATTGAGGATCTCAGTCATCCTGTTTGATGTGAGATATCTCTGATTATAATCAGTTTTGATCAAAGTTATTTTAAAGACAAATGAATCTTCCCCTGTTAATTTTTGGGAGTGTCAAATCAGATCCATATCCCTTTGTCTTCGAAAAATATCATGTGCAATCGGAGGTACATGGTTAAACTTACGGAGGTGCATGGGGTAGTAGTATAGGAGGATGGATATGTAAATAGGGGAGAGAGAGCGCGTACTCATAAGGAGATTGGGAATGTTGCATTTGTAATGATTGTGGAGATTGATTGTGTGCGGGAATGTTGCATTTGTAATGATTGTGGAGATTGATTGTGAGCAAATGTTATTTTGATTTTATTCAATTAATAGAAGATTATGAATTTTGTTTTTATGGTCGTTTTAATATTGTCTTTATTAATATTTTCATAGTTTTCTCTAAAAAATTCTTGAATATTACTTGTGTTCTGTGATATGATTTTGTGGGCAGATAATAAGCATTCTCTCATTCTCTTGTGATATTGTTAATTCTGTTTTAATTGTTTATATAGATTAAATCATCCTTTAGTGATTTGAATCTTAAGGATGTAATCCTTTAGTGATTTGAATCTTAAGGATGATATTGATTTGTGCTTGCTTCAATTAAAGTCTCCCTATTTTGATTCCGGGAAATTTTGATTGCAAAGGATGTCATTTTTTTTTAATTGAATTGGCAATTATACTATAATTTTTTTATGTGTTATATTGTTTCATGGTTTGTTGATTGATTTGATTCATTAATGGATTATTGAAATATCTTGTAAACTTCATAAATCATTGCAGTTCTCCTCCTTTGGGCCAAAAATCACACAATAGTTAATGTTAGTTTATTTATTATTTAATTTAATGCATTTAATAATTATTGGTGATTAATTATTTAAAACAAGTCTGGTTTCATCCATCTTTGTTTGAAAGGGTTGAAAACTTATATTTTCGTAGTTTTCATCTTTCGTTTGATGTCATCAAGAACTATCATCATTTAGACTTATAATTGCATTTGTAGCTTAATTTATAATCAGTAATTTGTTTTCATTTAAGACATTTGATATATTCATTCATTGTTATTGCTAGTTACTTTGTTTTCTAGCATCTATAATTATATATAATTATGTATATTTTGTATTATATGTTTTAACATATTGATATGTAATATATTGTAATTAATCGTAGAATAGGTACATAATAGGATTATATTAGCGTAGGTGGTAATAGGATTTACCCTTTGTCTTGCCCTTTCACGAGAAGAAAAGGAAAAAGGCCAATGGAGTCTTTAAACTAGTTGAGAGAAACCACACCAAACAACTAGAGCTATTTAAAGAGCTCTGGGTTGTATCATTTCCCCCTTGTTGACTAGGGCGAATAAAACTTGCATCAACACACTATCACCAAGGTTTTGAGTGACAATGATTTTGAGCTAAGTATCCCACTATTCATTGGCCTATACCTAGTGTTCATTGTGGACCACCTTTAGCCATAATTTCCATCATTGTTGGACACATCAGAAATTGCAAAACAACTGACATTGATAGAACTCAACCTAGATTCTATTGAACAAGCCACGATTGATCAAATCATGGACACACATATTAAAAACACTCACCAACAAAGGATCTAGTTGTATCAGGTTGTCAAAGAAGGCCAACTCGTGCACCAAGGCTAGTGGCTCACCAAGGACCAAGTTCAGTAGAAGTTTCCCCATCTCATGGAGGCACTCAATGCAATTGAGACCATTACCTCATAAGGGGGGAGGAATGATCTAGGTGGATATTGGTGGCTACCCACCTATTCCACTAGCTCACAACAGAATCTTCCTATTTTGGCTGTTTTTAGGTCTCGAACTTCCGAAGCCATTTTGAGGCCCCAAACGACATTTTTTGGGAAAATGGGTTGACGAAAGTAATAAACTATCATCAATAATTGTACTCTGTATTTCTTGGATATACCTTTCCAACGAGATACCATGCACGCCAAGTGAAAATCGTATGCCAAAGTTACAACCCCGGGAAGTTGACGTTCCAATTTACCCCATCGTGGTCCATAAGCCTTTAACGCTTCATCTCCTAGGATTAGGGTTTTAGATGTTTAGGGTTTCTCATTATTTGTTCTTCATAAAAAAAGCCTTAGAGCCTTATTGTAACATGGTTTAAGAAGGTGCATAGCCATCACATATCTTCTCAAAGATAGCTACTATTGTTTGAGCTAATTTGCTTCTATTATGCACGTAAATAGTTTCACCGTTTTTCGTTTATTAATTGAAGTCAAGTTTCGTTGTATCTCTATGTTTTGGCTTTGAGTTTGTATTTCATTTATTTCCCTTCATAAATTCAGATCAATTGGTTATCATGGTAGTTAAAAATATAATGAAGTTACATTGTTCTCACTAAAGGAACCAAGAGTTGATCACAAATTTAATTCTAAAATGGAATGGTGAGATTGTAGCAGGAAGAACAAAGATGTTATTTTGGATACAACGAGTTTTATACTCTAGTCCAAGGAAAGCTAGTGACATTTCTTATGGCAATAGTGGAGATTGGTTGATAATAGAAAAACAAGCTAAATTTTGTGAGTTGTGTTGAATAAAGTAGAATTCACCATATGGTTATGTGAATCAAACTTTGTATTTGTAGTGATTATATGATGTTATGTATTTGACCTTGTATTTTTCCTAGAGTTAGCACTTGTGAGAAGTGTTAAAGTGGTATTTAGGGATTTTTTTAATCTTACACTAGGCATCTTTATGATATGGAGTATGTTAATTGTTTGTACCTATATCTACGTATGTATCATATTGTAAAGAGCATATCATTGTAAGAACTAAATAGGAATGCATACCCTTTTTCCATGTATCCTTGATAACTTGAATAAATTGTTCAGTATAGCATAGAAACCTCTATTATAAAGTTATTCAACACCAAGAGGAGTGGACCATGAGTTTGTTGGTTACTCCATGGGTGGACCATGTTGGTTGTTGACTTTGGTAGGGGCCTAAGAAATTAAAGATTCACATTAATGGGGATTTTTTCAAGAAGTTGAATTAACCATGCACCTAAAGGACAAACTCTTCGAATAACAGTTACAAAGTGAGCTAGCCTTGCATTTTGGTGGATAGTTGTTTCATGTTCTTTAATAGATTGATGATGACTACATGAATGAGATACAAGGTGAAATTTCTAAGTTGGACTAGATATAGACTTTTTCAATTAGGAGGTTCTTTAACTTATAGTGGAGCATTTTTTGTAAGGGATTTGATGATGATTACTTGACCTCACAAAGATTAATACAAGTAGTCACTAAGGGGGAGTATTAGAATTATTAACTCCTACTTGTCTTACGTGTGATTTTATTTGTGATTTTGATTATTATTGGTCATTATGAGGTAGACTTCGTCTGTATGTAAGTAGTTTGTTTCTATATTTTAGGAGGTTGTTAGATCTATTTGGATTTGAGAGATTCTCTCCAACTAGTTAACTCCTAGTTTGGCCCGTGGTTGAAAAATTTTCTTAACAATTTGCTAGTTTGCTAAAATAGTGTTCTCTATCTTAAGGCAAAGTTTTTTGTATTTATATGTGTACTATTACATTGATTTAATATAGAAACTAACACAAATTTGGATTGTGAAATAATGTCTACTTTCTCATTTTACCCTCTCATCAAAAGCCCCATGTAAAAAAATGAGAAAGTAGACATTATTTCACACCCAAAATTTGTGTTAAGTGCTTTATTAAATCAATGTAATAATACACATAAATACATGAATGTTGTATCAAGATACACACAATAGATTGGTCAAATTGACAACTAGTTAAGAGAATATCTCATCCACACATCATTCTCGGAGCCAACTAGTTGGAGAGAATATGTCATATCCGACTAGATATGTCAACCTCCTAAAAACTTGGAAACTCTTTACGCTAAGGTAAACTCTACCCAATAATGACCAATAATCATAAGAACCACAAATATGATTACACGTAAGACAACTAGGATTTTATAATTCCAACGATCCTCCTAATGACTACTATCAATCTTTGTCAAGTTTTCATTATAATCTAGTCCTCTATAACAAATGCTCTGTTATAAATTGAAGAACCTATTAATTAGCAAAGTATATATCCATTCCAACCTAACATTAACATCGTGTACCTTAATCATGTAGTCATCACCAAACTATCGAAGTCCATATAAAGGAACAACCATCGACTGGAATACATGGGTCATCAAGTATTGATCATAGAATGTCCTTCAGATACAGGGTTCATTCAACTTCTTAATGAACTCCCCATGAATGTAAAAATTCCAATCTTTAGGCACCTCCCAAATTCTAAAACCAACATGCTCCACTCATAGAGTACCCATCTAAAAGTTAAAACATGGTCCATTCCTTGAAGTGTTTACTAACTCTACAACAATGTTTTATGTGTTATACCAAACAAGTTATCCACGTCATTAGGGGCACATGGAAAATGGGTATGCATGCATATTTGAATCTTATAGTGATATTCCCTTTACATATTACATAGATATAGATACATACATTAAATATTTCATCACATGGAGACACTAGGTATAAGCTTTGAAAATAATACCTAGGTGTCACTAGAGTCTAGAATACTTCTCTTAAGTACCAACTCTAGGAATGATACAAGCTCAAACTTTCTAGGGACCAATACATGTGATCAAAACAATACATCATAGATCTAAGGTGTGAATTAAATTACCATATGGTCAATTTTTATTTTATTGAACATAATTCACACAATCTTACTTCATTTACTCGCCATAATTTGATCTCCTTCTATTGTCACAAAAATTCCACAAGAACTGTCACCAACTTCCCTTTGACCGACTTAGGAAAAAAATATGTTGTCTTCAAGACAACATCTCTGTAATTTTTGTTGCAATTTCATCATTCCTACTATAATATTAGGTCTGCCATCAACCCTCGTTTCTCCAGTGAGAATAATGCAAATTCATTTTATTTCAACTACCATGATAATCAACCAATGGTTTTTCACCTGAGCAACTTCCTTCCATCTCAAAACCGAAGTGTCCATGCTCCTCCATTCACTTGTAGAAATTCTATCTTGAACACATACTAGTTGCGAACCAACCATACCTTTAGGTCAAACAAGGGTACCACACAAATTAACTAAGAACCTATTATATTCCCATTCCTAACATAATCATGACTATTAAGACTAAGCAGCTAGTCATCCTATGGACATATTTCCATCTATTGAGACATAGGTACCTAATCATGGTTCTCATCAATTCTTTAGGAGAATAGTGTAGATACAAGATGTATCTAAGTCAATATTGCATTCTATACACCTACCAATGAGGACTTACAATGCAACATTCATCATAGGATCTTTCATCAAGGAACATAATATGCATCCATAACTCCCTTATAGCCACAATACACTTTACTAAGCAGGCTTAGGAATTATTTTTCCATTATATCATATACCCATGTAGGAACACAAAGAAAGAAACAAGAGATACATGATCAATGACTTCTTCTTACTTTTTTCTTAGAATTCATTTACACGCTAGGCATTTTTTTCATATTTGGAATCTTGGATCAATATTCCTCTTGGATCTCTGACATATTTTTTTCGATAATTGTATTGGATCTCCATGTTTCACCTATTATTGTTAGAGTACTTTTAAAATTCTAACAAACTAACATCACCATGATATTGAGGTCACTAATCTCAATATGTTAAGTAAATTTCAGTCCAAGCTAGTTTCACCATATACACAATTCCATTTGACTTCACCAAGAATGTACAAGAAATAGAACCAAAGACTTAACCATGATCTAAGCACATGCCAATAACACCCATACTCCAATATTTGATTTGTACAATACATTTTTTTGACTCATTTCACAAGAGAGGGCTCAAAAGTTACCTTTGTGGGGAAACGCAACAACGCTAATAGAAAGTTTTTTTAACTAGAATCAATGGTAGTAATGGTTCCAATGTTGTAATGATTATGACTTGACAAACTGAACCTTAACCACTTTAAAGAGGATTTAGAGTGTCCTTTCTCACCTTCTCAAACAACACATTCCCACATAGTCTTGTAGGAACCACTTTTATTTTTTAACCTATAGAACCAATGCTTTAACCTCCATGATAAGATGTATCACCACCCATTTTCCTCTAGTGTCACAAATTATGAACACTCAATTTTATTTCATATTGTCAATGGTTTTATTTCCTCCTTGTTCACTGGCCGAGATTATCTATATGCCATGTATGTTCAATTCTTTGTACAACTTCTCCTAGAAATGTAGTGTTTAGAATCCTACGATCAATCGATGATATGACCTACACGTCCAAATACAAGGACCAACATGCTAGATTGACACCTTTCACTATGATTTCTTCCTTGCTTTCTTCTGTTTCTAATACCACCATTGAGATTGTCAATTTACAAATCTTTTGCAAAAAGAATCCTAATATTGAGGACCATCATATCTCTCCATTTAGTATAGACTTACAACTAGAAAATCATTGCACATGCCACACATGCCTCTTCACTAGTCTTCCCTTAATCAAAAGTTTCAAGCTTCTAGTTTGAGAAATGATGTTAATGCTAAAACATTGGATCACTAGTTGCCACATGTGACATTCAAACCTTCATACTAATCCAAGCCTACTTTCATATTGAAAGAAAATGCAACGAATGGAAAATGGCTTAAATAACTATGCCAATACATGTCTACAATTATTTGGTCTTTATCAACCTAGATATATAGATTTGACCTCGAATCCACAAAGCAACAATTCATAAATGGATATGATGTCTCTTTGTAGATCACAACAAGAAAACAAGGTTCAACACTACTCTCCACTGAGATCTCAAATCTGGTCTTGCACTTATTTACAAGATGATTCTTTGTATGGACGATCGTTGCAATCATCGACAAGCATGGCCTATCAACAACATATACCACAATAGTAAACACAATCTTCCTTGCATCCTCTTCAATTGACATACATTACAACATTATCCTCCATCAAGCTATTTTTCAAACCCTTATATTTTCACACCCTAGCAAGGACTACTTCCAATTTTGACTCATCGATGAGTACTAATCATGTTAACATGCACTCTAGCATGGATTCTCCCTCATATTTGCAATCATCAATGGCTTCTAAAAAATCCCATGATAAGCTCTTTGTTTATAAATTAGTACACTACAATCATTATAAAAGTATAATTATTATAGATCTTAAACTAAGACGAAGAAATAGTTCTTAGATGGATACATTGTTTCTTTTCATCAATCACAACTAATAGAATAAGGTTCAACACTACAGTCCACTCAGATATGGTCTTGCACTTATTTATGAGATGACTCTTTGTATGGATGACTATTGAAATCATCAACAAGAAAACCATATTAACAATGTATGCCACAATAATAAACACAATATTCCTCACAATCTCTTCAATGGATCTACACTCCAACATTATCATCCACCAAGCTATTTCTGAACCCCTTATGTTTGGGCACCATAAAAAGGGTTTTTTTCTAATTTAGAGTTTTTTGTGAGAACTAATCATGTTAACATGCACCCCAAAATGGCTTACAAAATGGATTCTTCCTCATTTGGGCATTCATCATTAGCTTCTAACAATAGCATGATAAAACTATCTCTACAATATTATAAACTAAGACAATAGATTTATTATTGTTATGGATCTTGAACTAAGACAAGATCTTAAGGAATATAAACGTAAATAAAAATAAATCTTTATATTGGATCCAAAATCTAATAAACTAAAAATAATTTAATCCCATACTTAATGTCAAACAAGGGGATATGGTGTTTATCAACACATATGATTTAGAGGGAATTAATTACATTATATACCTATGAAAGGGTATAACTAATGTATACAAGGAGATTGTAATGGCGAAGAGATTATTGGAATGGTAGGTGTTAATTGCTTATGAATTCTTAGACATCATAAAACTCCCAAGATAAGTTTAATTCAAATAAACAAAAATTGATTAGAGCAAACATGTGTTTGAAATCCAAGATGTTTCTATAACAAAAAATCTAATAAATGGTAGCATTTTTTTATTAACAACAATCAAGCTCATCCAAAAGTGAAACATTCACACTTACAAATGCAATGAAGAAAATTATAAAGGAACATGGATAAGAGAGTGTCATCTCTTTGCATGCATAAGGCTAGCAACTTTGAAATTTTTAATGAATAACGAAATGGCTAGAGGTTTTCTACTATGCATATTTTCACATTATCTTATGTTTTGGTTTTAACTAGAAGGTCACATTACCACAAAATCTAGCAAGCCTAGTGCAAAACCTCACTAGTTAACCTAGGTCTTATGGCAATAAGAGATCAACCACCATTGCCACCTCAATGGCTTCTCTTTAGTTGTGTAGTGGTGGATATGATTTCCACAAGGGATACTTCCATACATAAGATCAACAAAAAGGTATGCAATTGAGGGTTGAATGATGATGTAGGGTCTAATACTTGAAGGAACAGTATCATCTAAGCCTTGAAAAGCTAATGTAAGAGTTATTTAAAATTTAAGTACACTTCCCTAATACCTTTATAAATTCGAAGAGAGTCATTATACATTAGGATTTGTGAGATATGCATATTTAGGGCACATGATGGCATATCACCTCTCTAAAAAATCCTATAAGGGATAAGATTAAAAAAGGACCAATAGGATGTGAAAGAGGCAAACTAGGGTTGAGTAAACAATAGTTTTAAATGGCTAAAAAATCATCATAGAATTGCTACAAAATAAATATTTTAAGCTAACCCTAAACCTAGTTACCATGAAATTAAAGAAGAAAGAGAAATTTATAATTGATCAACACCTACTAGACATGTGCCTTTATTCAATTGGGCAATTGAGTCAATCAAGGTAAAGTTAATGATAAAGGGCCTTGGATGAAAAGGGTGGAAGAATGAATTTCCTCACTTAGAAACCTTAGTGACTTCTCTATATGGGAGATTTTAAGGTCAAATGATGCATGAAACAAGTTCCTTTGGTGGATTCTTACAAGACGAATTTTACATACCATAGAGAATCAAAATTTAAAGGAAATATATTGCACTTTTTATATGGCACATATATAAACTCTAATTTCATAAATACAACATGCAAAATGGAAGAAAATAGCATTAAACTTACACAATTCCTACAAGAATCACTTCAATCAAACCCAAAAAGTATCTCCATGCAAAAATCCCCATCCCAATACAATTTCTCCATAAATGATTACATTACATCCAAGAGGAAAACACAAGAGCTAGTGTGCACTTTCTTAGAGAATATAAGTGTAATAAATGATGATGATGAACAATGCAAAGTGACTCCCCTCTAATTATATGAGGGTAACCAAATCACGTTTCCATAATTTTACAAGAAAATCCCTAAAAATTTTCTTAAAGCATTCAACTAGGACAAAAGTTCCAAGTTGGCCTTGAGATAACTCAAAAACATAATAAAAATTTCAAAAATAGCCCACAAGTGTGGGAATAAATACTCTACACCATGACATAACCCTCCAAGAGTGATAAATCTCCATCAAGCAAGTGATGAAATGGTTCATGTGTGTTACTCACTTCAAGAAATCATCAAAGTGCATGGGTACATCTTGAAAGGTACTTCCTTCACTATCGTGTCATCAAAAAATGGCTTGTGTCCCCTTCCTAGGGCACATAGGGATGGTGCGACAACATGGAAGTGTTGGCATCAAGGCATGGTGTGCTAGCCCTCCACCAAGTCATCTTGGTGACATTCATCCTCATATGGACTTTGGAACAAGGCAACATCCATCAAACATGGTCAAGGATAGCATGGGGACATTTTGGGTCTATTTGGGCACATCATCAAGTAAGAAAATTCCCAAGATTTTTGGTTTAGTGTTTTAGCATCTGAAGGAACATCAAGAGGTGTGGAACCATGTGGAATCTGTGCAAGGCCCAATGCTCATCTTTAGAGGGGAAATTTTGGGGGGGTGGGGCTAAAAGGTCATATCTACTCTTAGAGTGGGGAAAAATGTTTTTTGGAGTGCGTTGGAGAGGAGTCAAACCATCCCTCAAAGGATCTCTATTGTATGTTTGATACCACCTAAAAAAAACCTCTTAAAATCAAGTGAGATCGGCATCAATAGGGACACAAAACCATTAAAGAATCATAGTGGACCACATCTAATGTTAGGGGCACAAGAATACTTGATACAAGGCTTACCTTCAAATGTATTACTAGCTAAAGATTTATAAACAAGTTACCTTACTTATGTTAGGGTTGATTAGGTAAACAACCCTATTAGGTGTTTATAGCCACCAAGGGGAGTGACATGTCCTAGATAGATGCATCACATGATAGACAATGATTTAGATGTTATGAATCAATTTGTTGTAGCGTGATTTTCTTTAGATTTCAGAGGCCATTTATAGCCTCTTTATTGATCTATTTTGATTCAAAGATGGATTGCACTTGGTGATATTTTGGTTAATGCAATGTGCACCCTTGCTATATATATGAGACATTTTGGATTTTTGTGAATAATAATTTTGATTCATATGGGTGCACATAAATTACATATTGTTTACACAATTTCAATATTTTAGGTATTTTTTGGTTGACAAATTTTTTGCCATATATATGAGACATTTTGCATTTTTGTAAATAATAATTTTGATTCATATGGGTGCACATAAATTACATATTGTTTTCACAATTTGAATATCTTAGGTATTTTTTGGTTGACCAATTTTTTGGTCCAATTTCGATAACATTCCTGTGAATGATGTGACCATTATCCATCAAGCAAACAACCAGAAATTCGTTGTTTTCATTACCATGTTTTATCTCATCAAATACATCTATTTTTGTTTTGATATGATTTTGTATCATTCTATTAAATCTTATAACTCAGGGCAAATATCATATTTCAATATAGGTATTTGATCTCTAATGTGTCACTTGACATTTTATACATCTTATATATCATTTTATTTTCATTTTATATAGCAATGTGTTTGTTTGACGTTAACAATATTTTATAAATTTAAAAATTGATAAAAAAATTGATTATTTTTATATTTTTAAGTTCCTCGACAATCTCCAATATTTTCCCGCTATTACTAATAATTTAGACTTTGAACCTCGCCATGATAAATTACCACTAAAAACAAATGTTTGCGGGATTCCAACTATGCATGTTATTTTCTTTTAGATAGGCCATGATGCGTCACAAACATATGAATTCCAGCAACGAGGTAACAGGCGAGACTCTCTCAAGATCATATCATCACATGATTAGTGTTTCATTATATAAATGTCAATGTAGTTTTAACTCGTTCCAGATAATAGTCTACAACTAAATCTATTCTGCATTGTAATTTTCGATTGACTCTTTCACCAAAATAGAGGAACTCCTTAAGTTTATATGCTTCAACGGCTTTTGAAAGATCGTTTACCCTTATACTTTACTCTAGGCTCATGAGCCAACCAAATTCATGTCTTATTGAGGAAAGTGTAATTTTCTTGTGGTTGCGCAAATTATAGTAATCTATGAATGAAAAATATAACAAAGATTCTATGAGCTAAAATAACAAGTTTATTTTAGAAAAACAAGGTGTTATAGCTAGTGTTCCCCCTACTTAGTTTAATTATTGAACATTGAAAAGTATGAATTTATTTTTATATTTGGACAAGGTCTACATTGTAGATACTCTACCTTAGTTTAAATATAGTTAAATTAGAATAAAAAAACAATACCATACGATATTGCCAATAACATCAACTTATAATATGTAGACATTGGAATCAAAATCCATGCTTTGAGATATTTAGAGTGTACAATCAAGTTTAGTTGAAATTAGAGTGAGAAACCCTAAGATAAATAAGGCTTAAAAAATCTAAAATAAATTATATTTTTATTAATATTTTCATAATTCACTAAATGTGAAGCATCGTCTTATGCTATAAATTTTGTATATTATGAAACATCTTTTGGTTAATTATAAATTTTATTTATTGAATCTATATTAAATAAAATCAAATAATTACATTATTTCCTATTATAATTAACCTAAAAATGACTTAAAAATGAGTAAAAGAGAGCTATGGAATTGTTTATTTTGCTCCACCATCAAAATTTATATTTATGTTACCACAGTTCACCATCTTGAAAAAGGCATAAGTGTCCTATTAAATTAATGTGGAACTCATGTTATTTCATTAAATGTTTTCGATAAATGTTTTTTAGGTCTGGATATGGTGCTCAAATCACGAGAACAAATTTGAATCATGAATGTGTGAATAGAGTGTTTAAAGCCTTGAATATAATGAAAAGCTGCAAATGATAGACTCTTGACATTTCTTTGAAAGATTGTCATAACTATAAAGTCTTCATAAAAAACTTGATTTCACTTTTCAAGTTATTAAAAAACCGTCAAAGTATCCTATAGGAGTGTCCCACTTTAGCATGAGGTTCAAGAAAAGAATAGTGGAGAGCAATTGTCCCAATGCGGGGATACGTGAAAATTTGATTTTATGGAACTTTGAATATCAACGGTTGAAAAGACGATAAAACTTCAAGGAAAATTGTCATAGAACGTTCAAAAAGTGGCGGAATTACGTATTGATTCATCTAAATTCCTTTGGAGTACAACATACAATGTTCGCCTTAAATCTATAAGAAAATTACTCCTGGTCGAATGTTTCAAAAGCAATCATCCAAAGAGTAACCAAATTAAATATTGATTCCATCAAATCCTTGATGTACAATGTACAATTTTAACATGTATGAACTCCACTAGCAATATTTCTAGAGTTAAAATGAATCTAGGATGCTTTACTTATTAATTATGAATATAATAAATATTGATTTTATAATTTATTCGTGATATTTAATTGATTATAATATAGGAAAATAAATATTACAAATTAATATGATTAAAAGTAATTTAAGAATATCTTAATATATCCAGAGACCCAATTTTTCATTTTTATATTTCAAATTAATTGATTATAATATAGGAAAATAAATATATCAAATAAATAGATTTAAAAGTAATTTAGAATATCTTAATTATATCCAGAGGCCAATTTTTCATTTTTATATTTCAAATTAACAAATAAGAAATAAATTGCGATACAAATTATAGAATAACAAAATTATTATTTTTAAATCATTAACTTAAAATTCAAAATACTTAAATTTTGAATTAAAAAATGGAAAAAAAAAAAAATTAAAGCCAAAAAAAAACACAAATATAAAATGACCATGTTTAAATGACCATAGCTGGTATTCACATTTTAAAACTACGTCTTAAAACTACACCTTTTTGATGAGTACGCTAATTTTTAACTCATAACAAACTAATTGACACCAAAATTCGTTAGTTTTTAACTCACAACGAATTAGTTAACACAATAACTTATTTAACACCAAAATTCGTTAATTTTTAACTCACGCGTCTGGAGGAAGACCACCTGCCCTCAGCATCCAACCAGAGCCCGCTTGTAAGCATGCACCCAACCAGGTAACAGCACATGGTTCTTCCAGGAATGACACTCGCTCTGGGTAAGCTTTGACATAGTAGGTTCATAAGCCGAACGTTCTACGTGTCTTTCTCCTGGGGTAGTCATCTGCATGGCTAGCTAACACTCGTCCTCTCCCTAGTCTTTATCTCATGCTATATATCAGACACTCCTTACAAGCTCTCAGTTTTTTCCTTTCCCCTGCGCATGGCTAGCTAACACTCGTCCTCTCCCTAGTCTTTATCTCATGCTATATATCAGACACTCCTTACAAGCTCTCAGTTTTTTCCCTAAGCGCAGGGCCGTTTTTTTTCTCTATCCTCCTCTGCACTTTATCTATGTTTTCATCTCCCTCGTTACGATTTCCTTCCCTTGGTCATCCTCCTGGATGTGTCGCTCTATGTTTTCATCTCCCTCGTTACGATTTCCTTCACCTGGTCATCCTCCTGGACGTGTCGCTCCTGCTCGCCGCGAAAACATCACAGGTTCCCCTTCTCCCCTTGCTCCTAGCATTAGGAAGGTCGTTTCGGTTTTTTAATGGTCTGTAAATTGTTACTATCCAGGAACAGTTTCTCATTCGGTCATTTCTGATGAAGTCTAAATTTCTCTTTTACGCTGCTCCTGGCTTTTATTATGGTTAGTTTAATGTGAGCTGAAGGTAGAAGATATGTGGTTTGATTTCGTAAACAAGATAAAATCTGTAGTTCATGTTTACAGTCCATGCTCGGACGTTAGACTCAGGCTAGGTAGCTGGTGGTGCATCATCCAGGTCTACTGCTGTTGCATAGACTGCCATGGTCAATCGCCGGATCTGTCCCCGGATTCTGGTGGCCTTTCAACCGGAAAATCATCTGAATGATTTTTGAATCTCTCAGGCACCCAATCCTGTCATCATTGATGGTTTGCATTAATGCATTAACGTCTGCTTCCTTTGGCCACCTTCCCAAGTCTGAACATCCCTTTTCTCAAAGTCAAATCGACGGCGGTTTCTCATTTCGTTTTCTGCCTCTCAAAGCAGATGAACAGGCAACAAGATTTCGTCAGCTTGCCTTTTATGACCAAGAAGGATTTATCTAAAGCGACTTTCCTTTCCTTTTCTGAACATTCCAGGATAAGGCTTCCTTTTTGTCCTTTCTGACAAACCTTCTGTCAGTCGATCCTTCCATCCAGACTTTTCTTGACAGTCTCAATTTTCTGTGGACTCGATCTCCTGTCAGGTTTGAGATCCAAGCAACCTCTCTCTGTCAGGGGATCTTTAAATGGATGACCCGGACTCGCCTACCACCATGGCATTTATCAAAGCTGCCATGGAGGCCGAAAGGGCCCACAAACCAATCTCCACCTGGCAAGACACGGTGGCATCCATGATCCCAATGAATCCTGCCTCCGGTTTTGATCCTGAGCTGCCTCAGTCAGCCCCCGAGCTACCTCCGTCTACATTTCCAAAAAGTAAATATATCTCGGAGAATAATCCCAGAACCAGGAAGAAATACAAAAAAGTATTGCTCCCGGTTAAATCTGGTCCTCCCGCCAAAGCCATTCATATCACTGGGGATGTCTTGATTGAACGCATTGACAGCCTCCAAAAACTTGCTCTAATTGGGAAATGGTATTTCCCGTTTATGGAGGATGAGGAAATGCGGAAATGGTTGGCCGAAAAATGGACCCCCATCATTGGATACGTCCCGGTTATCTCGCGGCTCATGAAAGATTGGCTCTCTTTTCATTTCCTTAAATCAGAGGACGTGGACTCCATCCTCAAGCGTCCATGGGTCTGTGGCAGAAGTTTCCTCTCTCTGTCGAGGTGGTATTTGGGCTTCGACCCCCTGAAGAACACACCAACAAATAGCATGATTTGGGTCAAGCTCCCTAATCTGCCTCTCGAACTATGGTCTTCAGAAACTCTATCCGAAATTGGAAACTCTATCGGAAAATTTGTATATGTGGACCCATGGTGTCGAGGGGAGCGGGATAAAAGAATAGCCTGGATCCTAATAGAGAAACAATATAAAGGCAACTACCCGGAATACGTGGAGATCTCCTGGAATGGGATAAAAAAATTTCAGAGGATTGATTTTTGGGGAATCCCATTTCGTTGTTCCAGATGCCACAAAACGGGTCACTTAATCAGAAACTGCTGCTTCCGCAACCTCCAGAGGTCTAAAAAGTCCTTTTTTTTTCTGGCAAAAGAAGAGTGGTCTCAGAATCTTTGCAGGGGCATGTCCCAGAATCATTGCAGGGGCACGAAAATACATCTGATAGTCCCCTAAAAAGCTCACCTGCAGGTATTCTCCCCTCCCCCATTGAAGATCCTGGTTTCAGCTCACCTATCCCCGAACCCCGTCAAGAAGCCGCGGTCCCATCTCCTCCAGCTATGAGTTTGGAAGCCTTTGAGGTGGGATCCCACACCATCCACATTCCATCCTCGTCTCAATCCTCGGACCCCCACCTACAACGCAGCCCCGGCCCCCTCATGAAAGGAAAGGACCTTTCCCCATCTCCCACGCCTCAAAATTCTCCTGCGGAGTCCCCAAAAAACATGATGGACAGCGACCTCGATCTATTTATGCACAGAAACTCTATTGATCTAGAGCCGCTCACTATCCACAAACTCGACTTTCCATCAATAAGCCCCAATTCTGCCAAAAACATTACGGTAAGGAAAAAAGGAAAAGGGAGTACGAGACATTTCAGAGGCCGCACTATCGCCTCATATTTGGGCATTACCAATCTGGCCCTTGTTGAAGTTCCGGTTATGGAATCGGACCCCCCTCGACCTCTTAGAGCAAGTATGGTCGGTGAATCCTCTAAATGACATTCCTCGTCTCAATGAACATTCGGGGCTTGGGAGCTGGCCCTATATTCATTGCTCTAAAACATTTCTTCAGAACAGCTAGGCCAAAAATAATTTTTGTACAGGAAACAATGCACTCCAGCAAGGATACGATTGCATATTTTAGGAGGATGTTCCCATCTTGGTTTTTGGTTGCAACTGGGGCGAATGGACAGTCGGGGGGATTAGCAGTCATGTGGGATCCAGTATGGGTAAAAGCGATTGCTTTCAAATGCTGTGCGGGGATTCTTATCACAGTTTCCTACAGAGGAACTGATTTAAAGTTAAATCTTTTGAACATTTACGGCCCATGCAAAAACAGGCTTCCCTTCTAGGAAAAGCTTTTTGCCACGGAAATTCTAGACATGGAATCACTGATTATAGCAGGCGATTTAAACATGACTTTCAGTGCTGACGAATGTTGGGGATCTTGCAGGAAGAATGATAAAATGGGCGATAGACTAAGAGCTGAATTGATGAGAAGGAACCTTGTGGACGTCGTCCCGGATCCCTTATCCCCGACATGGGATAATGGCAGGTTTGGCCAGGCTTATAAAGCCAAGAGAATCGATCGCTTTATCATCCATGCAGGTATCATCGATAAATGCGGTACGCCAATCTCATATATTGCAAAAGAATTCTCCTCGGACCACAGGCCAATTCTCCTAGAATGGCGGGATTCGGCCTTCAAGAAGGGATACTCCTTCAAATTCAACAGAGTTTTTCTAAACGATCCAGCCTTTAACAAATTCATCTCCAGCAAGTGGGCGGACTTACAGGTTTCAAACAAGGCTCTGCTCACCACTTTCAGAGAAAAAATTCAAGCTCTGCGTATCTCTGCTAAGGAATGGCAGATTCGAAAAATTAAAAAGGATTGCCGCGATCTCTCTTCCATCCAGTCGGAACTGGAATCTCTCTCCTCATCCTCTTCCTGGAGCTCTATGTCTTTCGATAAAAAGAACAAAATCAGGGAACTGTCCATGAGGAAGAACGATCTGCTGCTCAAGGAAGAGCTCACCTGGCGTTTAAAAAGTAGAGCGCTTTGGCTCAAAGAGGGTGACCGAAACTCTAAGTTCTTTCACTCCTTCGCAAATGCCAGACGGAAGAGTAACTCTATCTGGAATATTCGAGACAGTGGGGGAAATCTTCTCTCCTCTCAGGAAGAAATAGCAATAGAAGCCACCTCTTTTTTTCAAAACCAATACAAACGCGGGCATAGCAGTCTCCACGATATGTTTTGGGCGGCGGAGTCTGTCCCTATCATGTTCGACCCCCAGGCATACGAGGATTTCATAAAGCCTGTCTCCGAGGATGAGCTTCTCTCTGCAATGAAAGCCTTCAAAAAGGACAGAAGTCCGGGGCCGTACGGATGGCCGATTGAATTTTTCATACACTTCTATGATCTGTTTAAACGGGACCTCCTGCGTATGGTTGAAGCATCTCGTATGTCGGGACATATCCACAGCTCTTTGTCCTCCACTTTCATCGCCTTGATTCCCAAGAAGAAGGGATCTGCCTCTCTCCATGATTTCCGTCCTATCTCATTATGTAACTCTTTATTCAAGATAATATCAAAAATCATAGCGGAGAGATTAAAGCCCGCGTTAAATCATTTCATCTCCAGGGACCAGCACGCCTTCTTAAAAGATAGAAATATCTGGGACGCTGTGGCCATGACCCAAGAATGCTTATATTCCATGGCGACAAATAAATCAGAGGCGGAAATCTACAAAATCGATCTCAAAAAAGCATTTGATTGCGTGGACTGGGGCTTCCTTCGCATTTTGCTGGCAAAAATCGGCCTCAGAACTAAAGGAATTGAATGGGTAATGGCTTGTGTGGAAAACGTACATTTCTCTGTTATCATAAATGGAATTCCATCTTCCTTCTTCAAAGCTGAGAGAGGGCTTCGCCAGGGATGCCCTCTCTCCCCACTGCTGTTCATCTTAGTCATGAACACTCTTAGCTTGCAGATTAATAGGGCGGTACAGGAAAAGGAATGTCGACCGATCAAAATCTGCAAAGACATCTATCTCTCCCATAATCTGTTTGTAGACGACATTCTCATTTTTGCCATGCTGTGCAAAAAATCATGGACCTGTATCCACAACATTTTAAAAAAATTTCAATCAGCTTCTGGTATCCTCATTAATAGGGACAAATCAAAACTGTTCCACAACAACTCAAATGAAGACCTCATTTCATGGATAGCGTCCCTGCTTGGCTGCGCCCAGGAGCCAATTGACAATGGTATAAAATACCTTGGATTTAATCTGAAGGCAAAGGGCTATCGAAATCAGGATTGGTCATGGCTCATTGACCGATTCTACTACAGGATCTCGGGATGGGAATGGAGATTCCTCTCACTGGCAGGTAGATTTATTTTGGTGCAGTCAGTGTTGTCCCAGCTTGCGGTCTATTGGGCCCATCTTTTCCTTCTTCCAATCTCCATCACAAAAAAATTGAGCTCTCTAGCAGCAAATTTTTTATGGGGCGGCCGCTCCTTTCAGTCTAAAATTCATCTCGTCAAGATGGAGGATATTTCAAGACCCAGGAAAGACGGTGGCTGGGGACTTTTAAAAATCTGAAAGTTTTTGGAAAGGCCCTCATCTACAAAACACTTCACAGGGGGATCTTTGGGAGCGGCCCATGGAGTATGCTCATTAATAGGAAATACCTTAAGGGAAAAGGAATTGTTTTCTGGTACAGAAGGAAAACCTTGGGAAAAAGGAGTGGATCAGCCATATGGTTGGGCTTCAGAAAGCTCCAACAGTTCCTCTTGGATAATCTGCGATGGAAAATCTACATGGGGGCCAGCATTCTCATTGGAATTGACTGCATTTTAAATGGCCCATCTTCCTTTCCTCCCTCCCTGATCCTCTATCTCCAAAATAAAGGAATTTTTACATGGGACAAGTTAATCAATTCCTGGTCAAACTTTTCCCCAGTCTGGAAATCTGCTTCTGATCTTCATCTCCCGCCCCCCCTTTCCCCAATTTGGACCTCCTTCGAACAAGGCCTCTCGATCATGCCCATCCACCGTGCTGCTCCATTGGATGCGTTGGTATGGGCCCTCCCTTCCAAACCCCTCCCCATCTCAGTCAAAAACATATATGCTGCTATCTCACCCTCCCCTATCTCCCCCCCCCATGATCTTCCCGATGACCCTTTGGAAAGTCTCCCGCCCTCTCAAAATGGTCCTTTTTCTATGGCTTGTCTTCTGCAACAAAAATCTTACTTGGGAAGTGCTTCAGCAGAGGGGATGGTCGGGTCCGGGGCGCTGTTCCTTGTGCCTCATGGACTCTGAAACGAATTTTCATCTGTTCTTCAATTGCCCTTTCTCCTCGTTCATATGGTATGATCTCTCCATCTCCTTTGGTTTTCCTCATCTTTCTTTTTCTACTGTTCAGGAAGCAATCAGGTGGTGGAGTGGACAGTCAGACACGCGGCGATCCCTCTTTACTCACTCTTGCTGGCTTATTTGGAAGTGGAGGAACTCTTTCATCTTCCAAGATGCCAGAAGGCCGGTGTCTACTCTTCTAAGCATTGTCAAAGCCTCCCAGTCTCTCTGAGCCAACAGCTCCATGAATCTCTTGCAGCCCAGCTCCACTGTCGGGAATGGCATCTGGTTGTCAGCTGTCTTTTTTCTGTATTTGTCGAGCTTTCTTTCGTTTGGATCAAGCTGATTAGTGGAATGTTTATCCGTTCATTCTGCCTGTATATGGTCCGTTTCTTTTGCCTGGAGCAGTGCAAGAAAGTGGAGTCCTTTTCAAATGTCTCATATTTCTTGGTCAATTCCGCTGTCTTGTGGTCCGAATCCGGTCTTACATGTTGGTAGCGCAAGTATGTTGGAGCCTTATCTACTTGCTTCATGTTACAATGTAGATACAATGTTTATGCTGTCTCGGGGCTTTTATCAGGCCTTCTGTTCTTTCTGCCTGTATATGGCCAGTTTCCTTACCTGGAGCAATGCTAGAAAGTGGAGTCCTTTCCAAATGTCTCATGGTTCATTGTCATTTTCGCTGTCTAGTCGTCCGAATCCGGTCTTTGCCTGTAAAAGACAGCGCAAGTATGCAGGAGCCATATCTATTTGTTTCACATTTCAAAGTATGTATGTCTGATGGTTATGCTGTCTCGGGGTTTTTAACAGGCCTCCGACACCCGTTTTTCCATCTGTGCTAGACTTTTTCTTGCAAAAGTCCTTTATGTATTCGCTTCTTCTGAAGCTGCCATATATTTTCCAGAATACAACATTAAGATTTTCTTCTGAAAAAATGAACTATTTAACACAATAATCTATTTATTTATTCCATCTTTGGACCAGAGTAACAATAATCTATTTATTTATTCCATCTTTTGACTAGAGGAACGATAAATAAATTATTTATTTGATCATTGCGACGGATTTACATTATTGGTTTTAACACAATAATCTATTTATTTATTCCATATTTTCACCAGAGTAACAATAATCTATTTATTTATACCATCTTTTGACGAGAGGAACAATAAATAGATTATTTATTCGATCATTGTGACGGATTTACATTTTTGGTTTGAGCGGTTTTCAAATTTCCTTTGAGCAGGAGATTATTGCTTACATTTACAAACTTCAATTACATTTAAACCTTCAATTCAGAACGAAAAAGCATCATATTATATTGAGATTATATAAAGATTCAGATAGTAAAAAAAACCGCTATCAAAAGCATCATATTATATTGAGATTATATAAAGATTCAGATAGTAGAAAAAAACAGCTATCAAAAGTCAGAGGGTCTTTGAAGGCAAGACTGATATCAAAACCTGTGATTGATTCCCGGAATCTGAAAGAGCAATTCCAAAAAACATCTGATATATACAAATATCACTGTTATATGTATCACATACCAAAACATTTCATATATGAAAATTAGACCTCTAGAGATCATATACCACGAAAAAATACAAAATTAAAAGCATAAAGATGATAAAAAAAAACCTGAAAATAACCATAAAATAGTCATGATCCAAGAACAGAGAAATCCGGGATAAAGCAGGAATTCTCACCATATATTATCATTAGAGACCAGGTACCTGTATCAAGAAGCAGACCCCCCTTACGTTTATAACCATACATACAAACTCCACTTTAGTTAGTTTCCCATTTGAAGACTTAAATATTGGACAAGAAGACTTTCTTTTAACCCATGGGTTTCATTGAATCTAGTTGTTACGCATGATAGAACACTAATAGGTGAGGAGTTGAGGACCTGTCAAACAGTCTCTAATAGATACCATGTTTTATTGTTTGAAGGTGAAGAAGTACAAATTATTACATGCCAAGATCTGCACATGACTCTCGAGTCTCTCCCTCGCTAGCTAACCATCACTCGGTGCTAGCTAACTTATACTATTTCCCATGTGGCATAACTTGATACGATAGCATAGATGCTTTTATGTAGTGTACAATGCTTTGGCACTTAAACCGTAACAACAAAAGTCCAACCAATTTAGTTTCACTTTTTGCATATTAGACCACTCGTAAACGGGCGCTAAACAATAAAATGCTTATTGACGCAACCCTACAATTAGGCACGTGGAAGGAAAAATTCTGAAACAAAGAGGGAACTCTTGAAAAGCTGCTGATGCAGGTCTGTGTTTAATGTCAAAATACAGAGGCAAGGACCTATGCACATAAATATATTGATGTTTGGACCCTCTATGCCATAGAAATGACATACATATAAAATATAAATCCTACGAGAGTCGGATGTAAAGGCGTGGAAGGAACTTTTGGTCATACCTTGTAGTCAGGGTTAATAGGAGCAAAGGATATTCTGTAAAGTGATAATGAAGAATGAAATGTAAACGAGGGAGAAGAATTATGTACACCGATGTATAAAGAAAAGGAATAAGATAACTACGAAGTATTTTAACGTTCAGTATCACAAAGCAAATCTATCATTCATTATTAACTGTATTAAAATAAGAACTATATTAACTGGTTCGAAATGTTACTAAATAATACTGATATAGTTAATCTGAAAAACATGCTTACTACATTATGAATCATAAAAACCTAAGATCTAACACGAATATTTTAATCACTTTATAAATTAGCCATAAACAGACGCTTGGGAACACAAATCATTACAATGTCCCAATAGTTTTCGGAAAAAAAAACAGACTATACTGTCCATCAGAAATCGAGGCAATGTCCATAGCTACAAGGCAAACAACATATATGTCATATGCATCTAATACAATCAAATAATAAAATGAAGTCATCACTAGTTGCTATTCAACGAACCACAATCATACTTTGTGTGTTCTGTTAAGGAATCTAACTTCGCCAGCTTTGGTATAAATATATTATTCCTCAATGAACAAATCAACTCATTGTCCCACTGCAAAAGAGCACCAACAAGATAGGCTCTAATGGTTAAAGAGAAAATTCGAGGCCACCTTTCAGTGGCATAGCCTTGCAATGCTTCCTCTATCTGACTCGGTATGTCAGAACCTCCAAAATAATCACTTGGAACTCTAACTCTTTGGCCATTTTCAGTTTGGCTTTGTTTGCCCACATCAAGTGCCTTTGCTAGCTTCCTAGCAAGTATAATTGAATCCTCCAGTGCACAACATGCTCCTTGTCCAAGATTTGGCGTCATGGGATGCCATGCATCTCCTGCTAGTGCAACACCTCCTAATGTTGACTTTGGACCCACAACAGGCCACAACCATCTGTCCACTAAAGGGGTCCTCACAAAGTTTTCAGCCGGTGTATCCTCAATAGTCTCAACAAGTTCCTTAGGCCAGTTCTGAACAAGTTGAAGAGCTTCCCTCTTCAAAAGATTTGGGTCTGTTATCTTTGGGCCTGCCCAAGCAAAATCAGGAATTAAAACCCAAAAATAAGCAAACAAAAAATATTGGAACACTTTAATTTTTTATTGATTTTACTGAAGGCTCATGACCAAATGTCAATCTTGCGTTGACCATGTAACACGAACCCATTAATTTGTAAAGTCGATTGCACTAGCAATGCTAGAATGTTATTTATCAATGTCCTTCGATTTTCAAGACAAGGTTACTAGATGCAGAGCTTTTGATGAATTTGGGAAACTGACCTGGAGAATGGCTGTTGAAGACAATAAACCAATAGACTTTAGTAGAAGAAAGAGGCACATAGCCAGCACGCATTCCCTTTCCATAGATGTAATGCACTTTTTCCTCGTAAGGTTGTCCGCTGGCATAAACTGCCAATCCACGATAAGCACAATGTCCAACATAACGAGGTTCTGAGAAGCCCATCCATTTGGCCACCACTGAGCGGACACCATCACAACCTATAAGAGCCTGTACAAATCACACCCAGATTTTCTCTAAGGGACTAAAAGGCAAAGCGTTCAACAATGCGAATCTGCAAACAATATCTGACTTATAAAATGTATGTTCTAACCCAAATATCATATTTTTGTGAGAAGATGCAAAAGCTCTCAATTTAGAACTGTACCGAATTCTGCAAGGTTGAATCAAAAGCCTTTAATTATGATATCTATCAAAAGCCTTTAATTATGCCCTACGTTTATAAGAAGATTATGTTTTTTATTGGAATTTCAGAAATATTTAGAAACTTGCAACTAACAGACTTTTCAGTGCTCTAATCACCTAAGAAATAGGTAAAGACATGAGAAAGGAAGAAAGAAATAAATTTACATTGATGTCCTAATTACCATAATAGGTTAATAGGACTCTAAAGTAGACAGCCACAGTGGAAATGTGATAGTGCCAAAGGCATCTCCCAAATATTCAAATAAAGTAATAGCAAAAATAGAATTAAAATAAGAAGTACCAAGGGGTAGACCTATGAGGTCAACCTAGACAAAGAAGAAGACACTAACCCTGTGCAAGAAGAGAGACTTTAATCTTAGTGAAATCAAAAGAGAAACTAGCACCATTGTTTAGGTACCAATGCAGAGCCAGAGAATGTCTTCAGCGTAATGGCCTGGGATAAGAGGGCTGAGCTGGGTTACCCTGGGGAAGCTTTCGTAACATCCAAGGCCAATAAATCCCTAGTACAGGCAAGAAACTGATGAATCACAATTGTTTCTTTGAAATTCTAACAATTTCAAATCCCATTGTGGCCGTTGGAAAGGTGATTGTATCATGAGGATACCATTACTCCCCCCTAGTTCAATCAAGCAATAATCAATGCCCCAAGTGTTGATTGGCAGATACTCCTCCCTCAACTCAATTCCCAGCTTTTGGACTCAATTAAAAGTTTCTTTAGAAGTCATAACTTTCACATGCTCTGAAACAGTTCAGACCTAATACCAGAAGTCTTCAATCTTACTAATTGAAAAGGAAGACATTAAAATTTTACATAAAGAAAAGCCTTTTTTGCTTACATTTAAAACTTTATGATTTACGGAAAAGAACACTGGAATATATATTTTTAGAAGAGAAATAAAGTTCTTCACAAAGCATGTTAATTACTTACTGAAAGTTATCTTTCTGCGTGTTTTCGTTGCATATAGATGCAAGAGAAAAACATTTCCCAGGCAGAAACGCTAACTTTGGAGCAAAATAAACCTCCATATATAATTTTAATCCAGTGATTATCCAGCTTATTTATTCTGAATTCTCATTGTTGTAGAGGATGTCAAAGAATGACATTTGTGTTTATCACGGGTGTTGTAGAATACTTCCATGGGGGATCATTCACCACTCAAAATGAAAATCAGATGGAAGCAATCCACTTTTATGTTAAAATTTCCACCTCATGACCTCAGATCTGCACTCATAGAACTTCATGTCTACAGATCGATCTGAAATCCTCTGAAACACCTATCAAAACTTCAGATCTACAAACACCAAAATGCTATAGGAAATTTTCAAATGTGTACACGCCATATGTCAAAATGTTAGCTCATTCCAGCAGCCGCCAGATACTAAGTCTAATAAAATGAAATCTCAAAATCAGATCTAGAAATCACATCAGTTAGCGCTAGTGTGGCTATTTATTAAATTAACTATGAAAATCAGATTAGCACATGCAATCTCAGCAAAGTCCCAGCAGTAAGAAAATAAATCAGATTTGGAAATGTAAAATCAGATGAGCATGCCAAACAGTACACAAGAGATAACAGATCTGGAAAATCAGATAAGCACTTAACATTTGCAATAACAATCACATCATTTTCTATTACAATAAAAAGACGATTACATAGCAACAAATTAGCTGTCAATGCAAAAACCAAACAGCTAGCTGTTGCAGCTACTCTATCCTTAGCAAACTAGAAAAACTAATATGCTATGAGAGAAATTTTGAGGTCTAAAATGGGCCTCCAAAGAAAAATAATAAAATAATAGTTACAACAGTAAAATAAGAGTAGGTGAATTTTCAACAGAAAATAAAGAGTTATTTTTTAAATCATATTTTTGACTTATTTCCATACAAAATTACTCAAATTCTCAGTGTAGGCATTTGTTGGATATAAAATTAATTATGCATCCAATGAATGCCTACACCAAAAATTTCAAAAAACATGTTGTTTTCCGTATATTTCCAGTTATCACACTGTGGGTCTATCAAAAGTATGTAGAGTGGGTACACATTGGTTGCCAAGGTCCAAATGTAATTGCACATCCAACAAGTGCTTACTCTTAAAATTTGATTAAAACCTATATAAAAATAAGTTGAAAATACAATTACAAAATTAGTTTTCTTTCTTTCCCTCCAAAACTATTTACCCTTATCCTTGACATCATCATCTTGAATCCTGTTGGATCTTTTAAAGTTGATTTTGATAGCACATTTTTTTTTTAAGATATATCTTTTACCTCATAATTTCTCCAATGAATGAAGTGATGCACCCCTCCAATTTATAGAGTAACAACAGTCAATTACAAGCAAAGGATTAAACCCTAGACTACATCCACCTTGTCTAATCCACTCATGCATCTTCAAAGAGAATCCTCCCCTAATAATGTGCTTCCTGGTACCCCTTATTTCAATAGGGGTACATATAGAGATTTATTTCACTTTGCATAACACCATTGTAAGCCCAAGGATACAAGCGAAAGCCTTGTAGGCCATGAGAATTTTTGTATTAAGGTGTTCTAGGCTTATTATGGTTGGCCATGGTTAGTACCTTTGGTTTCCACTCTTAGCACCACTCAGAGTGGATTACATCAAGACTCATGGTTTACGGAAGCATCTAGTTATGTAGGGGTGATCACATTTGTAGGAGCCAACCCAGCCCATTTCGTGTGCACCTATTCTTACCACATGGTCATGTCTCATAGAGTCTATAGGCATCCTTGGCCTTGGTGCACTATTTATCGGTCAGTTCTTAACATGGTCGTCTCACAATTTTCTGTAGTTCACATTTCCCAAGGCAATGCACATTTCCCAATGCATTTGGTCTCAAAAGTCAAAAAATCAACCTAGTTTTGAATTGCTCAGAATAAAATTTAGATGGCATGCCATGTGGAAATTTTTGCAAAAGTTGAATGCTTCAGTCAAAAAATAGCAGTCAAAGATGGTATACTAACAAATGGAGGTTCTAGATGGAAAAATAGGGTCAAATCTTGACCAAATGATACACGCATTACATCAAAAGTTGGTTTTAAAATTGGTCGTACAAAACCCAAGTAGTAGAATTCCTAAATCTCCTAAGGTGTGGAACGTTGAAGATGTTCAAGGATCCAAAGTTTAGTCTAGTTTTCAAGTCAAAAGAGGCCAAAGCGTTGGATACCTAGCTAGTGGAACAATTTGATCCCCCTTTTGCTAGTCATTTGAGGTCAATAAAGTGAATGTTGAGGTGGTTAAGTGGTCAAGGCGATTGTTGGACCTTTGTGTGGATAAAAATATAGCTGTAGCAAAATCAAATCATCATTCTTTCCACCAAATCAAGCTTCAGAGGACCAAATTGAGCCAAGCAAAGGAAGTCAACCCACCTAATGGAGCTGTTAGGTCATCTTGTGTTGGACATTGAGCATTCTAGGGTCACTATTCTTGACTTCTTGTCTCTCTGGGGTCATATCAAAGGGAATGTTGCACTTCCAAGGTCAAACAAGCTAAGTTGAACTCTCCTTGTGGACAATTATTGCACTAAAAATTATTTTATTGAATTTATTTAGTCTTTGGATTGTGGATGTCAAGTAAAAATATTATTTTGAGAGTAAGGTCCCATTAACTATTACTAAAGAAATCATATAAGGCTAGTCCATCTTATCATTCCATTTGTTGTTGAACTATGAGATCAAATGCCATAATAGAACTCTCATTTTGAAAACATTTTGTGTACAATTTTTGGATTGGTATTTTCTATTCTACTTTTTCTTAGCTCTTGTCATAACAGTTTTAAACAAGATAAGAACAAGCATTTCTAGGTTACAAAAAGGTTAGAGGGACGATATATTTAAGGGATACAAAGTTATGTACAGGGAATAACCAAAGCACTAGTCTTCATAATTTCACTTTTTGGTGGTAGAAGATTTCTTCTACCCCACAGCCGACTCAAATATTGGAGACACTTTGCTAGAAGTCGCTTCTAGTTGGATCCAGAAGCCTGTGAAATATATTAGACGAAGGTGGAGGAAACAGAGTCTTCTCAACTCCAAGCCCATCTATTGTCCAAAGTGCAAGGTTGACTTACGAGTGATTGTGATTCACAACCTGGCAGTTGAGAGGTAAAATTTGGCCAAGGTAAGCATATCTCAACAATCATCATTCCTAAAACTCAAAATCTTTTTTAATTTTCTATTTTATAAAATAGAAATAAAAATATTTACTAGTTTGCTATTATATATAATTTTATCTTGAAGATTAGCTAGTAACCATTGGGGTTTTAAGCCATAACTTTTATATTTTCATCGCAAAGATATACATTTTTGAGCTTTCAAGACATATGTATTTCACCAAGTATACCATGTTTTTTTGCAAATCCATGTTTATTTACAATAATACATACTTCAGATGCAGCAAAATCCAAGGTACAAGAGCTATTTCCAAGTAAGTATACATCTCACAAACCCTTGCAGTAGTTTCCGGATTTTTATTTCAAAGTTTTATCATTGTTCTAGGGCCATATAGAGCTTATTCCAAGTTCCAACCATTAGATCATAAATTTATAAGCTGTAATAAATTTTTGGTGTTTCACCCACTAGATATTTGACCACTAGATCTCTGCAACGAGTTTCCTGCTTTTTGGAAACACAGATTTGTTGCATATTTGAAGCTTATGAAGGACTGGAAACAAGATATATTTCATATTTGAAGCTTAGGAAGGACTATACTAACATGTATTTATTGTCCTAGTGTCCCCCAACCCTAGGTTATCAATCCAGAGTGTGTAGCCACTGTTGGGTGGCCGTGAAAAGAGATTTTATCTACTATTTTATGCAATTTTCAGATCTGCATTTGCAAGAAAGCAAGCATAAATACACAATACAGCGCTTTGTAAAAGGTTCATATAGATGAAAATTCACATATTTGGTAAGTACATTAATTGTTTACTCATTTAAGCTATTTAAATGTTTGTTATATTCAGTTTTGAGTAAATTGCTTTGTTGATCTGCGTTAATCTTCTACATAAACAACATTTCTAGATCAATTAAATAGTAAATAATTAACTCTTAGCTTCACACAAGACCCCATTCAAGGCGTTAGTCTATTAATTGTTAGGTGAAGCATCAATTACAAGGAATCCTCCTATAGCCATTCAAGGAGTTGTGCTTAATGAGTTGGGACTCATGTTGAGGTGACAGTGGGAACTTGTCCTATGTTTGCCATATTGGCACCTTGCAGGGACCTTGGCAAGCCTTGATAGTTTGAGTGGTAACACCTCCCATGTGTTGAGGACACTTCTCAAGAAATGCACCCCACATGTGCAAAGGATAGGTACGCACATACCCACATGCGCCAACTTACCCACTCCACATATTTTTATGCAACTTAAGAAGTGTGTCCAAACTCAAGTAAATGTGAAAAAGAGATGAAAAAAGGCTATGGGTCTACTACCCACCAAAATGGGTAACCCTATAGGAGAAAGTTAGAAACATTTTCTCCTACATTTGACAACCAGCTAGCAGCCCTTACTAGCCACTATTTTGACAATGATATGTCATATGTCTTTGCCATTTGCATCAGCCATGTGCCTCTCACCATCTGGAATTTACACTTGGATGAAGGTGGGTTGCTATTGAAAAGGTACTTGGATCATTTTGCAATCAGGTTCTTATACTTGTTTGTTTTAGGCATTTAGTATGGATAATGTTGATTTTTGAGTAGCTTGGGAGGTACTCCAAGCCCTAGGATGCAGGGTTTGGAGGGTTGAGGACCACAAGAGTCACTTGTGGGCTTGGAACCCAAGGTTGAAGTTTTGCACCCATCATGATTTGGGCCAAAATCGTGGACACATTTCGATATGTGATGGATGGGGATGATAGTACTCATCAAGACGAATCCGACACATTGAAAATCATCCAATTCCGAGTTGTATAAATGGAGTTATGAATTTTTGAAAGTTATGTGTGGGCATGGCGGCACAAGGTCAAGGGCGGCTTGATGTTAATAAGCCTTATGACAGATTGTCAAGCCCTATGATGACGTTTTGAGGAAGCCCTTATATATTGTATAAATACAAGGTGAGTGAGCATCATTTTAGCTCATCCATCCATGCAACACAAGGCAGAAGAGGAGAAAAAGAAACTCAGGTTAGGAAGTATTTACACCTCTGTTTGGGCCGCAAGAAAGAGAGCACTTCAACTAAGGAAAGAGGCTGTTTTGGAGGCTTCTTGTGACTATTTGGAGGGTTGTTTACACCTACAGGAAGGTCAAGCTAGGAGAGGTAAGACCGCGAATTGTTTAGTGGATAAGTATCTCTATTTTGAGCAGGTTGTGGGTACATGAAGGCTGGTGTGGTAGGCCGCATGCCTTAACACCTCAGAAAAGGCATGTGTAGGATTGTTTGAGGGCTAATAAGTGCCTAGAACATCAGCATGGAGGCAGAGGATACATTTGGAGGTAGGTCGCAGTTATTTAAGGGACAGTGTGGGTGTTTAATAACATTGTTGTAACGTGCTAGGTGCCCTAACTAGGAACCGTTAAGGAGAACAGTGGTACAATAGACTTGGAGTTAAGTTTGTCTTGTGTTGGGTCAAAGGATTGACCAATTTTGGATCAGAATTGTTTATAGCCTGTGGGAGCCATGTGTTGAGGTTGACTTGGGCAGTTGGAGACCTCAACTATGAGTAGATCTTGCAATGAAGTGTTGGGTTCCATTGGACTGGTGGATGGCAGCGTGTTGGCTACCCAAAACAGCCCCTAACAAGCCATCATAAAGTGATGTTGATAGCTGAAGGTTGGGTGAAGTTATGGAGCCTAATGTGCAACACATTGATGGACTAATGGACTGCTAGTTTGGCAAATTGGAGCTCAGGTGTTGGCCAGCCTAGAAGAGCAGATTGGATCAGCCCGTGTTCATTGTAGCAGAAGTGACTTGCAACAATGATAGGTGGTATCCCTCCTGGAGACTCTATGTGTTGTCCTTTGATGGACTAAGGGGAAGCTAGAAAGCAGAACATGAGCGAAGGATCGGAAGGACAAGATACAACATAGAGACTGCAGCGAGATTGTCATTGTACCTTGTATTCCCTAGACTGTTGTATTATTCAGATTAGTTTAATATAACAAAGATTGGGTTGTACATTATTGTACAATAGTTTGTTAAAAATTGTCTATACTTGTGCATGTGTGATTTACTACTATTTTTTTGTCATGCAAAGTAGTTATGCTGAGATTCTTAGTGTTAGAGATTCTAAGATTCTATCCAAGACCCAAGATCATGGAAATTCAATAGATAATGGGGTGATATCGAAGATTGACAGACCTTGACCATAATTTTGTTCTCTCACCTTACCAATGGGATTAATCTTTAGCCCTAGTCGAATCGGACCTCCTTTGAGGCCTAAGGGTTGAGGAGGGGCACTATTTGTAGGATTTAACCCCGTACAGAAATTACCTGCATACGAATTCTAAATCACAGGAAAAATAAAAATGCGAGAGCATAACACAT
>APFE030387333.1:0-12520 GCA_000404065.3 Pinus taeda
CATCAGTTACCAATAATAATGCTCTACTATGCCCTTTGAATTCCTTCAAAATAAATTTCAAACCAATCTTAAGCAAAAATTTAAAAGAATCTACACACCTTTTTTTACTTTGTAGAAGCTTGATATTGCCTCTGATGTATCTTTGTACATTCCAATCATCCAATTCTGAAATTGTGACCTGTGGTAGCCCTCTGTGTCCTCTTTCCAATGCCACTAGTCTGATCCAAATTGGATTCTCCAAGGAAGAGTTATGTGAAGTCTCCCACAGTCACTTGATTATAGACTAGTTTAGTAGAGCGAACTTGTACGACGTTCCACGAGTCCCTGTTTCGACCTGTAGCTCTGAAAAATATATCGAAGAAACCAAAGTTTGCCCCCTTTCTGCACCTTCTTACGAAATTTCAATCCAATGCTCAGAGAAAAAGTTATGACGATTTTCCCCAGGTCACCTGTTTGGAATGTAATTCAGGACTCTGCAAAAAGACCAACTTCCTCAGATCATATCTCCGCAAATATAGTGCAAAAGCTCTGAAATTCGGACCTGAGATTTAGCGCGATGTCTTCTCAAATGTTTTTTTTTTTCAATTTCTGAGACGTCGTAGAAAAAATGTTATAGTGAAAATTCCACGATGACCTATTTGGAGCAGTGAAACCCTAGAATCCAAAGCTCTGATACCAAATGTTTATGAAAACTAGCTCAAGAAAAGATAGAAAAGATAGATCAACGCCTTAGAATTCAGCCTCTTCGAGGGGGAAACCTCCTTTACATTACATAAATGAACAATTCTTAGATGATTCAAATGACAAAACCTACTTTCTATATATAGGAGTTTAAGGAGTCACAATATAACCCAATCGACCTAACAATAATAATATAAATCCACAAAAATAACAATAGAGGGATTCTATGGGGCACAGTAATAACAATATGGGGCAATAGGGGCACAAAAATATTAATAAGGAGTACAAATACAATAGTAATGGGGTAATCACTAGTATTATGGGGACCCAACAGGTTTCAACACGATCCTCATTACCCCTAAATCTTCAATTATTCCCTTTAAGTTCGTAAACTTGGTCGGGAATAAGTCCTGATATTCACGGAGTAGTTCAATGACCAGGTCCATTGCCACATCGTCCCAGTAGTCCCCAATCTTTGCAAATTTAGGTTCCGCCTTTGTACCAATATTTACCTCCTTAGTCTTTACCGGCGTGGTTATGTCATGGTTCTCGATTTGTGGTCCTTAAACCTCACACTGGCCTTCTGCTTGGGAAGATCAATGTTCCTCGGATTGTCATCCTCTTCCTCAGCAGTTACATTATAACACTCCAGCAAAAAACTTAACTAAGAAGCCCATTCAGGCTGAATCATCTCTATTGACTCCTGCAGTATCCTAAAGATGGCTGCTTTTACTTCTTGTAGTGCTTCATCAATACTATCCCATCCACCCTCAAAGTTGAAGGTCATCATGAACCCTTCATGTAAGACATCCTATTCACTTGTCTCGTGGCAGAGCTCTATTTCTATATACCAGTTCATTGGTATAACATCCAGGGTGTGACAAAACAGGTGCACCAACTCCGGTTATGGCTTCTCCCCATAGGCCTGCGTCCACTTGGCTAGATGTATGCGCGGATCATCCTTCCCATTATATTTATCTATCAATCGCACTCTAGGATTTCCAAATCATGTGTGCATCATCCTCTTACATGCGCACCAGTCTTCAAAGCTTCCCTTGTGCGTACCCCACCACCTCGCGGGCATAGCGCGCAATACCCAATTCAAGGCCTGGAAACATTGCTTTTTTGGTACCTCAGTTTCAAACTTATCCAAGAAAGTATCTACCTCACTTAACCAATCATAAGTAGGGATATTTCTCACTTCTGTTGATACATAGCACAGTGATCTTGTCATCATGTTACAATTAAGCGTGGTTACCTCGTGTAACCGGTTTTTCCATCGCTCTCTCTCCTCATCTGAATCCAAAGTACATGAGCTTTCCCGCTCCCATGAGATCCATCTGTCCGTGGTGGGATTTACCTAGTCTTGCTCTCGCACAGTTATCTTGTAGATGTAGTCCAAATGTCGTCACTTTCATAGTCACACACTGGCTCTGTACAGCGTGATCCTTCAGTAGGGTCCAAGGGTATAACTACACGCAAAGACTTCTTGTCAAAAATCATTTTGCGCTTCTTCAGATTAATCACCCCGTTCTTGTCAGTGGCCCAACCAATTACTAAGAGCACTAGGTAGGGATTGTTGTCATCAACAATCTCTATCACTTCAAAGTTTGCTAACGCGCTCGCTCCTGCAATATCCACGGTGATTCCCTGCAATTTCCCCAGCGGGTATTATCTTTTGTTGGTTCACCATTCACAACTGAATAGGAGACCATTGTAGTGTAGGCCTCCCCATGCACTCCCATTTCTGCTTCGACAGAACGTTCGCGTCTGATCCTAAGTCCAAAATTACTTGGTCCATCTCATATTCTCCAATTTGCACGGTTAGCCTCATTTCTCTCCCTGTCGTAGTCTTATGCTTTTCAATCTTCCAGACTACACACGGTTCTCCTGGTGCGATCCCAGCACATCTATTAATGAGTTCTTGCAATCCTTTTACAACCTTGTTGTCACGCAGTAGCTTCATGCATGTTTCCAGGAACATTGTAAGCATAGATGGGTCCATCTCCGGCTCCGGTCTATCTTTGCTTCTTGAAGTGAAGGCATCAGGGAAGCTCTTCTTAGCTTCCATAAAGGTTTCTCGAGCACGCTCCAAATCAAACTACGCTTCTTTCGCTGGAGCTTTGCGAACCCAAGCACTATATTCGGGTTCTTTTCCTTTGTCATCTCCCTTCGTAATTCAACTTCGGAGCACAGTGTTCACATTTGGATCTTCCTCGCGCGGCTCAGACCTCATCATCTACAGCTTCTGAGTTGGAGGAGGTGGTAGCACTCCCTTGTTGTGTATCCTAGCTATCAACGTAGGACAATCTTGTGTCTCATGATCAAAGAAGGTACAATACAAACACGATGGATGCGTTGGGTTCATACAATCGTAAGCATAATGTCTTGGCCGTTCGTAATTGTAGCATATCAGTTGTCCGTGACCTCTTCCAAGTCCTCCTCCACCTCAGTCTCATTCGCGCCCCTGAAATCCGGTTCGCACCATCCTCGCATTTTGGTCTAGGGGCTAAGTTTCGGCTTGAACTCTGTGGGTGGGGGTTCTATCCATCATCAACTCATAGCTTCTACAAGTGCGCTCACCGTGTCCCACCGATTTACAAAAATTACAAAACAACTATTGCGAATTCTGTGTGTACTTCTATAATAAATGGCAATTGTCTGTAGCATGCTTTCCACTTATTTGACAAATTGTGCACCACAAAGCAGATGTTGCGCTAGGTCCTGCTTTCACTTCAGGTCTTAATGGCATCGGTCCTCCTCCCGCGAGGTAATTTGCAAACACTGGGCAATGGTCCTTATCGTGACCCTGACCCTTGTATTTTACACATCACACCTCTTCATGCACTTCTGGTCTAGCTGTCCTGTCCTGTTTTACACTATGCATTTCAAGGAATAAGTTTTTAACTACACGTGGATCTCCTGAACTCCCAAGTTAGGATCTTGCATTGGGGTCTCATGCAGCCTCATCGCAATCTCTAAAGCCTCTGCCTAAGTCGTTAACTTCTGCTGTGACAATATGCTCCTCAAATGTGGCGTTAGTGATGCTACAAACCATTCGCGGTGCTACCCATCTGTCAGATTCATATTAGCTTCGTAAATCATGCACTTCAACCTCTGATCCAACTCCCAAGGAGTCTCGCCTGGTAGCATTGTGTTCTCTTTGAATCCAATGATCGAATGCACCCCTGACTTCGACCTGCTAAATTCCTTATTTAGCACAGTCTGGATATCCGCAATTCCCGCATTCGGATTATCATTTGAGTTATTAATATCCCAGGTCAGCGCACAATCCTGCAGGGCACTAACTAGTGTTGCTTTCCTAATATTATCATCTGTAACTCCCTACGCTTCCCATACGGCTTTTACAACGAACCAAAACTAGTCTAGATCTTCATTTCCCAATCCCTTGAACACAGGCAACTTTATCATGCTTGCCATACTAAAACGCAGTGGTGGCGGAGGTGGTACGGGTGAAGATGGAGGTGATGGTGGTGAAGTTGGTGGCAGTGTGGTTGGGGGTGGTATGGGCGGAATCCTCTGCCTTATCAAATGGATCGTACTTTGCTGAGAGACCTTCGTGAGTTCTTCCTTATCCCCTTGCAGAGGTGAAATCGAAGGGCTGTTATGTAGTCCCTTACTTCCTTCGTTTCTGTAGGTTTTTCTTCTCTGCGTAGCTCCAAACATCAAGGTAATTGCATAACTCTCTTTTCACACAATACCATTTTAATCCAAGTATTTAGAGACTTTACGTACTTACCTCGCGGTCCTTTGAGGAAGCATCGCTTTGCCTCGCTATAGCGGACTGAAGTGTCTACCGCGAATTCAGTGATGAATCCTCCTATAATCTAATCGAGCGAGTGATCAACAATGCGCGCGATCTTGTCTTCCAATGCTCCAATCTGCGCACCAACTCTGGGTCCACACAATAGGACCGTCGAGTTTCCACCTTCCTTGGCTATCTGCTAGCTTCGCAATCCACTTATACAACTTAGTAGGGAAAGATACAAAGAAGATCTCATGGATCTCTGTGTATAGGTAGCAGTCTAGCCACTCTTCTTTTGTCAGTCACGGATTCTTGTTCTCCTGTGTTGCAAACTCGTGAATTCTCTTGTCCAACCACCCTTCAATTTCCTTCTTAGTTGGATTCCAATGATATGACATCAGACATCTCTATGCATATTCCGGTCCCAGCAACAGAACCATTTGTTGGCTTGTTGGGGCCTAACCCAGGTTCAGAGTTAATTAGCCAAACAAATCCCTACACTATTGGCCCTTTCGGCAACAACCCACGATGCGCGGACTGAGGTCTCACCCGAAGTAGTATGGGGGGATGCTGGAGCCAAGTTTCTGCACCCTCGAGATGTCTGAGGGGTCGATTTAGTCCAACTGTGATTACCTTTGTGCAAGTCAATTCGCGCACTATCCAAACCTGCGATACCTTTGCAATCTGTTACAAGTGCCTTCGCGCAGCCCTATCCAGGGGCTGAGGTGCTTTTACGCTACTAAGGTAGCGATCTGAGCTATTTCCCCAAGTTACACCATGGATCTTACTTATCTTTTTATAACTGTTAGTTAACTTTGCGTAAACAGATACTTTATCTTATGTTCACTTAATCAACACAATCATATAAGTTCGTGCACTATACAAACAATGAAATTTCAACTTATGCCCAATATATTCAATGCACAAAACAAGAAAAAGAGACACAAAAATGATATGAAACTTCTCTTTATTACTTCTCCAAAGGTTACAGACTCTATTCTCCCTACGCACTCAGCTGCAAGGATCCGCGCACTTAGCTGCAAATCCTTCTCTTACTCTACGACCCAAGACTCGAATCTACACTTAGATACGACTCAATTCTTCATTCTTCATTCATGACTTAATTCGCCCCTTTTACAATTTAGAGCCTTGCTCTATTTATACAATCCCATGGTCCGCGGACCATGGGTAGAACTCTAAAGCCGACATTACATTGCAAAAATGAGGGCGGACAAACCTATGACTCATTTACAAGCTCGCACTCCGCATCGACAAAACCCGGAATCTTTACATCGGATTTACTCAAAATCTGGGTTTTAAGCCCCAAAAATTCCCTTGGGGGATCCCACACCCAACAATCATGTTTTAATCTTAGTTGTTCATTAGAGACCTAATCTCGATAGTTGAAGATTCAACAAGAAAAGTATAAGATGGAGGCTTGGGGTTCATTTGGAAAAACACACACCAAGAGATAAAGTGATCGAATTACTGAAATGAGAATTTCTCAGAGGAAACTCTGATCGAAAATATCCTTTGCAGTAGAGGGGCAGGGAAAGTGATCTAGAGGAAGATTACCAGATCTGGAGAGGTAGTAGCAAGAGATTGAGGTATTCCCAGTGTAGGAAAGCGCGAGTGCGGGAACGCACAAGTGCAGGAACTCGCGAGTGTAGGAATGTGTGAGTGCAGGAATGCGCGAGTACAGGAACGTGTGAGTGTAGGAACTTGCGAGTGTAGGAATGTGCAAGTGCAGGAATGTGCGAGTGCATGAACTTGCAAGTGCAGGAACGAGAATGCAAGAAAGTGTAAGTACAGGAACACAAGTACAGACAACGCAACTTTCAAATTACAAAAAGGCCCAATAGTGACCAAGATATGCCTCAAAAGGCATTTATAATCATTGTTCAAAATAGTTACAAAATCACTCCTGATATCTTCCTTTTCCATGGCGCACTAGTATAGTCTTTTATATAACCCACAGGAGGTCCCGGGGTCAAACCCGTGGGCCTCTCAGGATTTGATTGGTAATACATAGCAATACAATAGTTCGGTGCAACCATATATATCAGATATAGTATCAAAACTATATCATATAGTTTTACATTAATTATCATACCTGCACCATGGTATAACTTAGGCATTTGGTTAAAACCATAAACTGACGGATATAAATATTTCACTCCCTGTGGTATATAGTTATAACTTAAAGTGTTAACATAGTATTTATCCTGTGTCATATCCGTGGAGTTATAAAAAATGTTAACTTTGGGATCGACGTTGTATTATATGGCATTTTCCCGTGCGATATATGTGGAGGCTCGTTTGGAGGAGGCCTGGTGGTCGTGGGTTCGACCCACAACTTGGTAGTTTTCCCTGTGGGTGAGACTTGTTGCCACGTGTCCTGCTGCCACTTGGCCTTCTCTGGCCTCCCTTTTTGTTTGTTTGGACAAAACTTCATAACACATTTTCTCCCTCATACTAAGGCCATTTTGAAAACCGAATATACCAGCGGAATTAGCGCGACAAGCTCTTTGACTTGGCGTTGGTTTCATGAGCATTTGAGACTGATAAATTTTGAGCATTTTGAGGATCATCCTAGATCAATAAGAAAAATTATTCTTTTCAACACCATGAACCAAATTCTCATAAATATGGAATTCCCTATTTCAAACTTGATTTTATTACCATGATGAGATTATCATTAAATTCACATTTAACCTTGATTAAACCAATTACCTCCCTCCCTCCCTCTCTCTCTCTGTCTCTGTCTCTCTGTGTGTGTATATATATATATATATATATATATAATATATATATATATATTATATATATATATATATATATATATATATATTATATATATAATACTATATATATATATATATCTAGATTATATGGTATGGATGGTCGATTATAAGTACAATGGGTCTATCAAAATTCATAAAGTAGAGAGGTTTAATCTAAAAAAATGGTCTTTCTCATGGGGTATTGTGAATTATAATTGGTAGGATTCAATTAAACATTATTACATAAGGTGGCTAATGACATGCAATATCTCTATCAATTAGGATGAAATTCAAAGACATAAAGAACTTGAATTTTGTATGAAAGCATTTGTTGATGCATTCAATATAAACATACATCCATGCCAAAAGTGTCCTAATGTTAAGATAAGATAATCAAGAAAGGGGAAATTATTGCTCTCTGGTGAATTTTATTTTAGTACACATAGGAATGTGTACATGTTCATAATGCATGAACATTTAAGCATATTTTAAAATATAAATTCAAAACCTGTATGGCCAGAAATGTGGAAGTCTTCATGGTTTGTGCATGAGGTTTGGCAAGGCCCTAAAAAATTCAAATAGGAGCACATGCCTTTTCTTATAGTGCATCCACATTCCTATAGAACATGCATGTTCCTAAATTTTACAAGAAGAGTGAATTCCAATCACAATGATTTTGGGAAGTAACTTTGTGCACTCACCACTATACTTTTTTGGGAGTCTAGCTTTGAGGTCCATGTTTTACGTAGAGACTACCTTCTTAATGATGGTTATGTTAGGGATACATTTCTTTGATTTCTTTTGGAAAATAATTCTTTCACCTTCATTCTAGGGCATCCTAGTTAATATGACACTCTTTTACTTTCCTGATAATCCCACTATATTATATAGAATAAATATTTGGAAGCTACACTTGCATGAAGGTTGTACGGTTACTTGTTAAACTATTGAGTCCATTACACTCTAACGATTCATCATGTGCACACACAATCCCATAAGTCATTGCACATGTTATTTTGGGGTCTTACCCACTTCTATTGAAGGCCTTCTTTAGGCTTCACATTATTGTGGTCCATTAGTATCTATTTTGTTCATCTTCATCTTTATATGAATTCTTTAAATTCCTCACTCACTACCCCTCACATCTTCATCAATCTCCTCTAGAGGAAGAACTTGATCAAGTAGTTAGGGATGATATACACATTTAATGCATTCATGGAAACACGAACTTCCCCATCAAATCATTTAGTGCTAATTTGGTCTTTTAGGTTGAGAGATTTCTAAAAATATTATGTAGCACTATTGTTTAACTAACATTCCTAAAGAACAAGATTTTTTTTTTTATGTCAAAATATTTTTATTGGGAAAATGAGAATATGATTGCAACAACATATGATTAAGATTAGTGATCATATTTTTCATAAAGATATAATTTGCATACTATATACCCTTCAAGATATTGAGACCAAATAAATTTTATTTTATGCTACACCATCTATTATGAGATTTGAAAAATATATTATTACCTTTTTAAAGATGTTATAGGGAAATTATCTCTCTTTTTCCTTATCATGAACATAAAAGCTTGAAACTCTTTTAAAAATTAACATTTCTTTTACACTAAATTTAATACAAATACTCTATACCAAATTGCTTGATTACTTCCTTCTTTAAACATTTTTTAATTTTAATAATATAAAATTCCATACCAAACACTAACATATACACCATATCCCTTCTTAGTATGATTTTGTGGAACACCTTTAAAGTTTAAGTACGAAAGTGACCTCTAATTTAACATACATCATACAACATCAAATCTGGGACTCAATAAATTCATGAATTCCACCATTAATTTATTAATCATAATTATTAAAAAGCATAAAAAAAATATTTACATAAAAATACTTTAAGATAAATACATTATATTATCCATTTTAAAATGGAATTCTTTAAATTTTCCTAAATACTCTTATAGATATTTAGAAATGACCATTTTTTTAACATACCTAAATGAATGCTTATAAATTAAGAATATAACTAATATTGATATACTTTGCGATGGTTAACGCTTACAAATACACAATGGTGTTTAAGATGGATTTTATTTAAATAATATTTTTAATTATTTAATATTTTCTTATATTTAAGATTTAAGATTTTGGCATTTTGGGATTTATTATATTATTAAGATTTGAATAATTATATTCAAATTAATTATAGATTTATTTTGAAATAAAGATGAAAAAATCAATCAATTTTAAAAAATGTTAATATATTCTCTTATATTTAAATAGGAATTTTCACTTATTTATTTAATTTATTAATTTTTTTTTAATTAATTATAACTTAAAAAATTAAAATAATATTTTTTATTTTAAATAGGAAAGTTTTCACTTGTTTATTTAATTTATTAAAATTTGTAGAAAATATTTGTTAATTAAAAAGAATTTAAATATAATTTATTATAATTGCTTAGGATTAACCTCTAAAGAAATTCTCTTATAAATATTATAATCAAATGGAATAACAAGTGTGTCATACATACTTGTAATCGAAATGGAGTCCTCTAACGAGGCAGAGGAATTGCTCGGACGACAAAAAGTGGCTAGAATCTGGGCAAAAAAAATTCAAAAAATCTTGTAGACACAGTGTTTGAATCGTGTTTTTGATGGTGGAAATGGATTCATCACCATAAAAAATGTCTAGGACACCTAAAAATTTGAAGTTTAACAACTATAACTTGGATTTACAAAAATCCTTGCCGGATTTTCTCTAAATATGACGAGAATTTCCATAACTTTCCGGGCAATTCCTCTAACTAATTAAACTACGACATTCGAAATGGCTAAAAAAAATAATGTTTTATCTTTATTTGAGCACTTTCAGATTAGTTTACAATAATTGAACTAACTAATGATTAAGATGGCTACGAAAACCATTCAAATGATGCCTTACGGTGATTTGACCACTTTGAAAGCAAATATTGACTTTGAGAATTGACACAACCAATAATAATTACGATGGTTATGAAAATATATTATCATAGGTACGTTTTTCCAATATTTCAATGTAGATTTTGTTTTATGTAAGGACACATGAGTTGTACAAATTTAAATATAAATTACAGTTGTTAAACTAAAGTTGAATTATATATAAGGTTAAGTAGATCATTATATAATATGAAAATATATATTTTGCTTTTGATGTGGTTGATGTTTGCAAAATTATATTCATAATATAGAAAGATTGTTTATGTGTATACTTTGGGAATGTGTAGTATTAAATTTTTAAAATTGATAAAATGTTCTGTAGTATTTATAATAATTAAAAAAATGGATGTGGGGATTTTTGTGTTTTTAAGATTAAATATATAGATAAATGAGATAATATTTAGAGGATTTTCATTTTAAATGGTGGTGGTGCTTTTTTAATTCTTTTATTTTAAATCAAAGAAATATTTCAAATTTGCAATTTTTTTGTAATAATAATATATTTATATATTATATATATATATAATATAATATATATAAAAGTCTATTATATTATATGTAAATAAGGATGTCTTATATGAGTGTTGTTAGTTTCAGGGATTCAATTGCTCACTTGATCCTGAATCTCATCATCTAAGATAAACATTTTCTCAACCCTTGTCTTTTCCTCTGCCTAGTGTATTTCCCTACAAATTTCCAAGGGGACACTAGTAACATAGGTCAAAGTAGAGTGCTTTGCTACAAACTAAGCTCTTTGGGAAGGGGAGGGATGATCCGCACAATGACCCCTACATCCAAAGGGGTGGTGAACTCGAGGCATACTTAGATAGGATGGAGCATTGAGGAGTGGCATGAGATGAAAGTAACCAAGGGATGGAGAACTTACCTAATACAACTAGTGAGACAAAAATAATCAAAGAAAATAGAGAGCCACCAGGGACGGCCCTAGGGAGGCCTCAACTTGATAGCTTCATTAATAGCAGGACTAACATAAACCACAATCCAACCCATGGACTTAGTAGAGGAATTAAGATAGACTAGTCTGCATTTTAAGAGGAGTACAAAGGACCCAGAATTAAAGAGAACAAATCATTGAGAAGTGACCCCCGGTATAAAATTTATGAGAATAGGGACAAAACAAAGCTACAAGGAGTCGAGATAGAATCCCAAAGAAAGTGAAATTAACAAAACCAGATCTAGGGAAGAGAAGGCACCAATTCCAATCTCTTGAAGAAGTCTTTGTAAACCACAACACAAGGAATACATGTTGGAGATAAAAAATATGTCATTACAGTGATGCAAAGAGCACTTTTCAAAAATATGTGTTGTTTGTCTTAATTCTATATTTCCTCCCCAGACAAATTCTTTGCCTAAATTTCAAACATGTTAAAGAAATCATCTTAAACATTTCTTCAGCATAAACATGAAGTTGTTATGACCAAAAAAGTTGAATAAAAAGGGGCAGTGATCCCAAATTGGTCGTATTCTCTATCACCTATATTTCAATGATTATTACTTTCCATGTTTCCCTTCACGTCTATTACTATGAGTTCAAAGTTGTCATTATCTATATTGACCTTAGGGTAACACAAATTGAGGAAATTTTACTGAACTAGTTATCCAAACACTAGCCACCTTAATTTCAATCATTATTTTACCTACTTAAATTAATAATAAAATCATTCATTAAGTATATAAATAATTGTAACCCTAATCCCCTGTATTATATCTTTACACATTATCATAACTATGAATCACCTCAGGCAAATATTTATTTAAGTTCATATATTTAAATTAAATAATTATATTAAATGAATAAATATATTAATATATTTTAGTTAATTATGAAAACATATATTTTATTATTCTTAAAAATTATATTAGATATTCCTAGCAATTTAATTTATATCATTTCTCATCATAATTTTATATCTGTAATTTGTATATTAAAAAAATGTTTTACAAAGTAATAACAAACAAATTACACAAAGTCAATTAATTAATTTAAATAAAGTTGAATTGCTTATTCAAATATATGAAAATAAGTCAATAGTACATTTAAATAAGATTTAATAATATACCATGGAATAGTTTTTGCTCTTTTCGAGAAATGATAAATTATGTTCGAGCTATCAATTACATCGTTAAGTTTTGATAAATCCTTTAGATGGACTTAAACCATACTATATAGAGATTTATGTGGAATAATAAAAAATGGAGAATTATGTGGGAGTGAGAATTTTATATGTGGGAGTGAGAATTTTATATATGGTTGTGAAGTGGAAATTATTTTAACC
>APFE030387333.1:13641-33270 GCA_000404065.3 Pinus taeda
CTCCCTCCCTCCCTCTCTCTCTCTCTCTCTCTCTCTCTCTCTCTCTCAAGTCCTCTCTCTCTCTTCCTTCCTCTCTCTCCTTTTCTCTCCCACCTCCTCTGTCTCTTCCCCTCATTTCTCTCTCTCTACCCTCCAACTCTGTCAGTAGCTCCCTCCCTCTCTCCTTCTCTCTCTACTCCTCTCTCCCCCCTCCATCTCTATTTAGATAAAATGTGAACAGAATTGAAAAAAGGAGATGTAGCTCACAGGTGAGGCCTGCACCTGGAGACTACACTCAGAACAGAGAGATCACTCTCGTACACTCTACATTCATGAATGAAAGATTACATCATTAAGTACAACACTAGGAATTAGGAAGTTGCAACCAAACCCCTAAACTCTAGGAACTAATCCTAAACTAGGGAGATACGTTACAACTTGTGTAACCATTTTCTCCATTAATACAAAATAATATAATTATTTTCAACTCCCCCCCTTAATGGAGAAAGGGTTGTCCTGGACTCCTAACATCCCTCTAAACAATTCAAACTTCACAACTGCAAGAGGCTTTGTAAAAATATCAGCCATATTGTCACAAGTTTTACAATATTCAACAATAATTTCTTTTGACTGTAGTTTCTCTCTGACAAAATGGAACCGAGTGTCTATATGTTTGGTATTTTTATGAAACACTGGATTGTATGCCAATTTAATGGTGCTCTGGTTGTCACTTTTGATGGAAGTGGAATTATTCTGTTCTTTTCCTACATCATTGAGAAGCCTTCTCAACCAGATCGCTTCACACGTTGCTGCACACAATGCTTGATACTCAGCTTCACACGAAGACAAGGCTACAATACTCTACTTCTTGATGCTCCATGCTATGACCCCGGATCCTATGCTGAATGCGTAACCCGTGATGGACCTTCGATCATCCAAGTTACCTGCCCAATCCGAATTTGAAAAACCTGCTAGAATAACATCAGATGCTTCAGTGTATAAAATGCCATAGTTAACATTACCACAAAGATACCTCAACACACTTTTTGCTGCTACCCAGTGACTTTCAAGTGGTTTTGACATGAATTGGCTCAACACACTAACAGAGTATGCCAAGTCAGGTCTGGTTGTTGTGAGATATATCAAGCTGCCAACCGGCTATCTGTACATTGTAGCATCAACCTCTTTAGTGCCATCGTCACTGCACAACTTCAGATTCTGCTACAAAGGTGTCACTGCTGATCTACACTGATCCATACCAAACTTTTCCAACAGATTTCTAGCATACTTCCCTTGGGTAAGAAAAGTTTGCCCAGTATCTCTGCATACTTCTAGTTCCAGACAGTAATGAAGGCTTCCGAGATCTTTCATCTCAAAAACTTGTGCCATAAGCCTTTTGATTCCTCCGATTAAATCATTTGCATCTCCTGTTATAATCATGTCAACTACATACAAAGAAATCAGAATAATCTGCCCTTGCTTATTGTACTTGGTATACAAATTTGGGTCATTTAAACTTCTATGAAAGCCATACTCTAAAAAGAAAGAATCAACCTTTTCGTACCAAGACATGGGTGCTTGCTTTAAGCCATATAAAGCCTTTTTCAATCTGCAAACAAGATGTTCCTGCCCCTGCTTTACAAACCCTTCTGGCTGTACTAAGTAAATTTCCTCTTTTAACTCACCATTTAAAAATGCAGATTTAACATCAAGCTGGTGTAGCTCCCAATTATATTTAGTAGCTAAAGCAATAAGCATTCTGATTGTATTTAACTTTGCTACAGGTGCAAAAGTATCATCAAAGTCTATACCTTCCTGCTATGAATATCCTTTTGCAACCAGCCTAGCTTTTAATTTCTCTATACTTCCATCTACATTCATTTTTGGTTTAAACAACCATTTACATCCTATGGGTGTTTTATTCTTAGGCAGTTCAACTAAATCCCAAGTGTCATTTCTAAGAATAGATTCTATCTCTTCATTCATTGTAGCCCTCCACTCCTTAAATTGACTAGCTTCTTTGTAATTAGTGGGCTCTACAATGTTCAAAACATTTGACATCAAAGCATAGTCTCTCAATTTAAATGGTTTTTGAGTCTTCCTACCTGATCTCCTTGGTAGGGGACTTACCTCAAATTTGTTTTCTTCAGCTCTAAATGGGCTTGCATTATCACCTTCTTCCTGTTCTTCTTTTTGCTCTTCTTTCTGCTCCTTCTCTCTTTCATCCTCGCTATTTTCATCCATCAACAATGGAATGTGCTAATCATCACCAATGCCATCTTTCCCTTCCTGTACCTATTCATGAAACACTACATCCCTGCTTGCAAATGTCTTACGAGACTCGGGATTGAATAATTTATATGCTTTAAATTCTGTACCATAACCAACAAAGATGCATTTAACTGCTTTAGGGTCTAATTTCTTCCTATTAGCTTGGGTATATGGTGTAACACCCCTTGTGAAAAGTAAATGCTAGTAACTAGTGAAGTAAATATGGAACAAAGACTTTATTTAAAATATATGTAATCCTGTTGTTAATGTTATGTTAATAAAAAGACAGTTGTGTTGGTACCATTTTGAATTGAGTTATGATTAATCATGGTTAGTAACTGAGGAATCAGTTACCCTAACTACCTGGAGGTAGTTGAGACCCCAGAGGAAAAGGGGAAAAATGCCAAGTCTGGTTAGGATCAGATGACAGAGAAAACAAAAAAATGAAAATGAATGCTATGCTGGTTAGGATCAGATAGTATAAGGGAAAAAGGAAATTTTCCTGTGCACACTACGTCTGGTTAGGATCAGATAGCGTTGACTGGCGAAGACCAGTGTTATTGCGGTCGAGTAGGACCTACAAGTGCTTGGGGGTGGAAGCTCAGCGAAGACTTCCTACGGACGGGTGGATTGACAAGCATCATAAAGAGGTTTGGCACAGAAGCAGGTATGGCTTCTTGCTTATGCAACTGTTAAAAGATTAAATGTTTAATTTTGTTTTGTAAAGAGAAAAGTGAAATAAGTTAAGTATTAACTGTTTTTATTATGAGACAGTATCGAGAAAATAGAAATGATACTCTGTGTGCATTATAGACAACAAATCCAGCCTTAGGAAACATGTATAGGCTACTGTGTAAATTATAAAAAAAACCACAGAGTCAAGTGCATTACGGACTAGAATAAGAATCCGAAGAAAGAACCTAAGAATCTACATGAGAAATATTAACAGAGACTGCGGTTACAGTACTCCACAAAAACCCTAGTATATACTCTGAAGGGTTGTATTTACAGTGTAGATAACTTACTCGGAACAGAACCCTATGTTTATAAAACAAGAATGAGGAAAAACGCGAACAAGTATGATAGAGAAGCCGGCATAAAGATACATGTATATATACAACTATTTAGCAAAAGCAACGAAACATACAGCCGTTCTCTGTAACTTTGAATGGGGTAAAACCCTGGTAATATATTGTATACACAGAAACTAAATCTAAAGGCTCGCGTTCAAGCGAGAGAACAGAGCAATGAAATCTTCGTTGTATATGTTACAGTAAGCCAAGAACTATTATCACAGAACCTTACTTATGAACAACCGGGCCATAAACACTACAAAGATTGCAGAAGAAATACATTCCGACGATATCTTATACATATGAATACACATTCAAAGAATAATTGTACTGCATGTTATGTAAAGCACCTTATTTCATTTAACGAAAAAAATGTGAGTATAAACTGGAACGCCGAGGCGAGGGGAAACTGTGACTGTAAGTCCATAACCCCGGCGGTTCTTCACATCAAAATGCCGCTTGGTGAAACCCCTCGGGCCGAGCCGTAGCTTACGCTAGGTTGGTCTAGGCACCAAGCCGGCGTCCATAAACTAAAGATACATTCATAAACATTAAGGAAAGAAATACACAGTGCCTCGACGGAAATACATACAGCTATTTTAACCAGGCACAAAGCTATTCATGATATTGAAATGGTAAAGACCAAGTATATATCCATACATAAGAGACTGAGTAAATATATATCACTGTGCGCTTGAACACACACATGTTTCACAGTCAAACTAGGCAGGAATGCCTTGAGGTTCGAAAAACAGAGTTAACAATTAGGATTACAGCTGGGTTCAGAAGAACCAGTCTAATATTGCGAAATAGAACAACAACGACACCCAAGAATGTACATATATGAACTGATACTTCTCGGCCTCATTAGCAAAAGAGATTCCGAGCTTGAACAAAGAGGAAATTGAGTCATTCCCGTAATCCCTGCCAAGGGAATAATGTTTTAGCTAATCTTAAAAACCCACATGCGAATAAAGCCAGTGTTCCAACCCTTACCGGTGCTGGGTAGCCGACGAACGGAGGAAACCCCTTGCTCCAGATGTGAGGGCGGTGACCATCTGCATACCACCATGAATACACGTTAGCACAAACCCTGGCAGAACCGTAATGCAAACTGTAAAAACAAGCTTTGGAAGGTATGGTTCATTACCTGTGAAATCAAGACCTGGATGAACCAATGCCATTAACGACGAAGTATGCAGAACCTGGAAGCCATGGTTGCATGCCAGTGAACCTCGGATGACAGAGAATGTGAAACAGCGTTGGAAGGTTGCGGAGCTGCAGCTACAACGCTGCATAATGGAATGGAAGACTAAAGCCACGATACAAAAGCCAACATACAAATAAGCCAGCTCAATTACTGACTCGTGGCTCAGTTGGAGTTGTGGATCTGCGGTGAGCACACCCGCATCGTCCGTTAGCCGGTGACCTCGGGATGGGTTTTGGCGCGGAGGTAACAAGTCCAAGGCCACAGTACAAGCACATGGCCACATGTCAACCGACCGTTGATCTAGCCAGATGGACTTCATCAACGCCACCATGCGGATTAAGGTCAGAGCCGGACTCGCCAACACATCCGTTAGATTTCTCGGAATGTGGAAAGTGCAGTTGCCATAAATAAAGTATTGAATACTTGCCATCTGTGATTCCGGGTTATCACATCATGTAATTGCATATTGAAGACCATATCATTTACACCGTGAAACATTATGAGCGGGCAATCAACAGTTGACGAAAATATATATATATATTGTGTTAACGCATGCGCATTGACATGTAATATAAACATCATGCTTCTTATATAGTTTAAGTTGTGAATTCGTATGCAGGTCAAGTAAATATATTTAACATGATAAGTAAAGGTTATATTATATGTGAAATTAGTCAATATAAAAAAAAAAAAATTATTTACTGTAGTTTTACTTATGGGTACGTGACAAATTGGTATCAGAGCCCAAGGTTTACAACTCTGTGACCTTTGGGAAAATTTGTAAGATTACAACAACAAGAATATAAACAGTTTTACGGTAACAGTTCAGCAATACACCAAGATAAATTAAATCTGTTTAATGAGTTGTTCTGAAGCAGGTAGTAGCAAAATGAGAAGAGCAAATAGTGCTCCTTATGGGAATCTGGAACCTCCGGATAACGTGGAACAACCTCAAGGGAATTCTGAGTTTTGGGTACAACTGGGAGCAGCAGGTCGCACCACTGACTCAACGCTACTGAGGACATTGCAGGAACTAAAAGATGAAATGGCTCAGCTGCGTGCGGATAACGCAGGATTGAATGTGGAACAGGAGAGGATCCTTAAAAGCTTATCTGATAAACAACATCAACAACAGTCGCATCTGAGGCCGGAACAAGCACCAATAACAGATGAACAAAGCTATCATACTGAACAGGAGGAAGCAGAAGACAGAGGAGAGACGCGAGGAGAGAAGTCTGTTAACACCTCTGAATATCAGACTCCAAAAAGACCCCGGATGGAATTACACGGGGAATTCAGGAAGATTAAACCGCCTCATTTTGACGGAGAGTCTAAAGAAGCTGCAGAAGCATGGCTGATTAATATGAATAAGTATTTTCAGGTGTATGAATACGATCATCATCTTAAGGCAAGGCTGGCTATATTCCAGTTGCAAGCCAAAGCCACGCTATGGTGGGAAGAGGTCAAGATGGTGCGGGGAATAAGTGAACAGGATGTGACATGGGAAAAGTTTCAAGGATATTTTAAAGAAAAGTACCTGACAGAGCGGTTTTATGATGAAAAGGCACGCGAATTTCACGATCTGCCGCTGGGACAGCAAACCATTGATGAGTTTGTAACCAAGTTCACATCCCTACTTCGCTATGTGCCCTATATTCGTGAAGAGAAGGTTAAAGTACAAAGATTTGTTAGTAGCCTACCTTTGACAATGCGAGAAAGGATAGAGTTCGATAATCCGAAAACCATGGACGAAGCAATCCGAAAAGCAAGACTGTGTTATCAGTAGAATAAATCAAAAGGAGAAAATCCTGGAAAGCGTTGGACAGATAAACGAGGCAGTAAAATACCTATGGGTAGTAAAGGAGCACGCAACAGTTTTCAGAAAGGATTTTCGAAAGGAACCAGTACTAAAAATCCAACCAAAACTCAGAGTAGATTCAAACCTCCTGCAGATTCCAAATACAGTGAACAACAAGTTAGATTGGACACTGAAGGCGCTGCTCGACCACCTGTTCAGTGTTGGGGCTGTGGCGGACCCCATTATATCAGAAACTGCCCTCATCGAAAGGACAACAATCAGTTGTCCCAAATCTATGAAGCTTCAACAGTAGGAGATGTGGCCCGATCCATGCCCAGAATAAATGCAGCACTGGAAGATCGGAAAGCTGATTACCAGCCAACTATGATAGAGTTCGAAGGTAAGATCTTTGACCGAGCTGTTTCTGTTTTAGTAGACCTAGGAGCTACTCTAAGCTATATAAGTCCTAAAGTGGTAGAAAGCTGTGGTTTGCAAACCACTAAATTTAAAAGCCCGTGGTTAGTACAGCTGGCCACCGGGACCAAAAGAAGAGTACTAGCCAAAGTCAGTAATTGTCCATTAAAGTTAGCTGGCCAAATCATAACAACTGAGTTAAATGTACTCCCTCTTGGCTCCTATGACGTGCTGATAGGAATGGACTGGTTGGAACGACGGTGGTCTATAATTAATTGTAAAACAAAAACAGTTTCTTATAGAGATGAGCTGGGTATGGGAAAGGAAATCCAAGGCATCCAGAAACCAGTGCAGATTCGGCCGATCACAGCCTCCCAGCTGGTTAAATGTATTCGGAATAAGTGTCAGATTTATGCAGTGCAAGTGGGGTTTGCAGATTCAGTGGATAAGATTGCAACTGTTAAAGATATACCTATAGTGCAAGAATTTGCAGATGTATTCCCTGAAGAGATTCCAGGGCTGCCACCCAGAAGGGATTTGGATTTCACCATTGAGCTGATACCCGGAGCAGCCCCAGTATCCCGGGCACCCTATCAGATGAGTGTGCCAGAGTTAACTGAGTTAAAAATGCAGCTGCAAGAGCTGCTAGAAAAGAAGTACATCCGTCCCGGTGTCTCTCCTTGGGGAGCACCTGTGCTGTTTGTGAGGAAGAAAGATGGGACTCTGCGAATGTGCATAGACTATAGACAGCTGAATGAACTAACAGTCAAAAACAAATATCCACTACCCTGCATTGATGAGCTGTTTGATCAAGTGAAGGGGGCGACCATCTTCTCAAAAATCAATTTGAGATCAAGGTACCACCAGATTAGAATACAAGATGAAGACATAGCCAAGACCGCTTTTCGTACTCGTTATGGACATTACGAGTTTGTGGTACTGCCTTTTGGGTTAACTAATGCGCCTGCAACATTCATGTGTTTAATGAATAGTGTATTTCATCAATACTTAGACAAATTTGTATTGATCTTTATTGATGATATACTTATCTACTCCCGGAATAGGAAAGAGCATGAGGAACATCTAAGAATAGTGTTACAGACTTTACGGGAGCATCAGTTATATGGAAAATTCAGCAAATGTGATTTCTATAAAGAGCAGATCCAGTATTTGGGTCATATTATTACAAAGGAAGGTATAGCTGTAGACCCCGAAAAGATTAAAACTATAATGGATTGGCCTACACCCAAGGATGTAGCAGACATTCGATCCTTCATGGGACTGGCTGGATACTACCGACGGTTTGTAGAGGGTTTTTCTAGACTTGCCTACCCTATTACCTCCTTGCAAAAGAAGGGAAAAGCGTTTAAATGGACAGCAGACTGTCAACGGAGTTTTGAACAGCTCAAACATTTACTTACCACAACACCTGTGCTGTGTGTGGCAGACCCCGAAAAGGAATATGTAGTTTGTACAGATGCCAGCAAGGAGGGCGTGGGTGGAGTACTAATGCAGGAGGGCAAGGTGATTGCTTATGAATCCAGAAAGTTAAAGGAACATGAGCAGAAATATTCCGCCTATGATCTGGAATTAACCGTTGTGATCCATGCTTTGAAGATGTGGCGTCATTATTTAGTAGGGAGGAAATTTTTGTTGATGACGGATCACCACAGTTTGACTAGTTACTTTAGTCAACCTACTTTAAACGCAAGACAGGCAAGATGGGTGGACTTTTTGGGAAATTTCAATTTCGAAATTAAGCACCTAAAGGGAAAGGAGAACAGAGTTGCTGATGCACTAAGTCGAAAAGTGCATTGCATTTATGAGATTGGTATCAGTCAAGGATGGTCCACCCTTAACCAAGAGATTGAGGAGGCTGCGACGCAAGATCAGATTTATTTGCAAAAGAGGCATTTGGTGTAAAATTCAGATGTCCGTTCCATACAACAAGGTTACACCTTGAATGCAGCCGGCATGTTGTGTTTTCAAAAGAAGATTTACATACCCAATCAGAGTAGTATTAAAGAAAAGATTCTGGATGAAAATCATAGAAGTCCCTATGCAGGGCATCTTGGTTACCAGAAATTAATCACCTCACTAAGGAAGGAGTATTACTGGCCAGGCATGAAGAAAGATGTTGTAGAATACCTGGCGCGCTGTTTGGAATGTCAGCAAGTGAAAGCTAAACATCAGCATCCTGCAGGACTGCTACAGCCGATACCCATACCAGAATGGAAATGGGAGACCATAACCATGGACTTTATCACCGGTTTGCCAAAGTCCAAAAGGAGTAATGATTCAATAATGGTAGTGGTGGATAAACTCAGCAAGTCAGCTCACTTTATACCGGTTCAATCCACTTATCGTGCAGCTCAAATCGCAAACATTTTTATGCAAAATATATTTAAACTTCATGGGCTGCCGAAAGTAATAATATCTGATCGTGATGTTAAGTTTACCTCAGCTTTTTGGAGGACCTTATTTGAAGGTCTAGGAACTCAGTTGAGTTTCAGCACCGCATACCATCCGCAAACTGACGGACAGACTGAGCGAGTGAATCAAGTGTTAGAGGACATGTTGAGGTCTTATGTGATGCAGCAACCTACGCGATGGGAGGAGTATCTACATCTAGTTGAATTCGCCTATAATAATGGCTACCACTCATCCTTGAAGATGAGCCCCTTTGAAGTACTTTATGGCCGGAAGTGCCGCACACCCTCCAGTTGGGGTGGACCGGAGGACAAATTCTTGTTAGGACCTGAAATGTTGGAAGAGATGGAGGTCATGGTAAAAAGGGTTCAAGCTAATTTAAAGATGGCACAAGATAGGCAAAAGAATTTTGCAGACCGGAAGAGAACATTTAAAGAATATCAAGTGAGTGAACATGTATACATCAGAATTCGAGCTAGGAAGAGTACCCTTCAATGGAATGCCTGTACCAAACTGGCACCACACTTTTGTGGACCATTCCAAATTCTGGCACGAGTAGGTCCAGTAGCTTATCAGCTCGCCCTATCCAGCCATATCCGGGTTCATAATGTCTTCCATGTATCAGTTTTAAAGAGATATGTGTATGACCCTAGACATATAATAAGTTGGCAGGACATTCAGGTGAGGAAATACTGTCATCAAATGTACACTGAAATGAAATACTAGTAAAACAACTGATTTAATTGTTATGTGTTTCAGGTGGAACCGGAAGGAGAGTTCTTGGTCGAACCAATGAACATATTAGATCAGAGAAGAGTCGAGCTGCGGAGAAAGGTCATCAGCCAGGTTAAAGTGCAGTGGCAGCACTTTGGGCCTGAAGAGGCCACCTGGGAAGATGAAAAAATGATGAGGGATACTTATCCCAGACTGTTTTTGGATAAGCAGCAACATCGGGATGATGTAGACTTTCAGGAGGGGGAGATGTAACAACCCTTGTGAAAAGTAAATGCTAGTAACTAGTGAAGTAAATATGGAACAAAGACTTTATTTGAAATATGTGTAATCCTGTTGTTAATGTTATGTTAATAAAAAGACAGTTGTGTTGGTACCATTTTGAATTGAGTTATGATTAATCATGGTTAGTAACTGAGGAATCAGTTACCCTAACTACCTGGAGGTAGTTGAGACCACAGAGGAAAAGGGGAAAAATGCCAAGTCTGGTTAGGATCAGATGGCAGAGAAAACAAAAAAATGAAAATGAATGCTATGCTGGTTAGGATCAGATAGTATAAGGGAAAAAGGAAATTTTCCTATGCACGCTACGTCTGGTTAGGATCAGATAGCGTTGACTGGCGAAGACCAGTGTTATTGCGGTCGAGTAGGACCTGCAAGTGCTTGGGGGTGGAAGCTCAGCGAAGACTTCCTACGGACGGGTGGATTGACAAGCATCATTAAGAGGTTTGGCACAGAAGCAGGTATGGCTTCTTGCTTATGCAACTGTTAAAAGATTAAATGTTTACTTTTGTTCTGTAAAGAGAAAAGTGAAATAAGTTAAGTATTAACTACTTTTATTATGAGACAGTATCGAGAAAATAGAAATGATACTCTGTGTGCATTATAGACAACAAATCCAGCCTTAGGAAACATGTATAGGCTACTGTGTAAATTATAAAAAAAACCACAGAGTCAAGTGCATTACGGACTAGAATAAGAATCTGAAGAAAGAACCTAAGAATCTACATGAGAAATATTAACAGAGACTGCGGTTACAGTACTCCACAAAAACCCTAGTATATACTCTGAAGGGTTGTATTTACAGTGTAGATAACTTACTTGGAACAGAACCCTGTGTTTATAAAACAGGAATGAGGAAAAACGCGAACAAGTATGATAGAGAAGCCCACATAAAGATACATGTATATATACAACTATTTAGCAAAAGCAACGAAACATACAGCCGTTCTCTGTAACTTTGAATGGGGTAAAACCCTGGTAATATACTGTATACACAGAAACTAAATCTAAAGGCTTGCGTTCAAGCGAGAGAATAGAGCAATGAAATCTTCGTTGTATATGTTACAGTAAGCCAAGAACTATTATCACAGAACCTTACTTATGAACAACCGGGCCATAAATACTACAAAGATTGCAGAAGAAATACATTTCGACGATATCTTATACATATGAATACGCATTCAAAGAATAATTGTACTGCATGTTATGTAAAGCACCTTATTTCATTTAACGAAAACAAAATGTGAGTATAAACTGGAACGCCGAGGCGAGGGGAAACTGTGACTGTAAGTCCATAACCCCGGCGGTTCTTCACATCGAAATTCCGCTTGGTGAAACCCCTCGAGCCGAGCCGTAGCTTACGCTAGGCTGGTCGAGGCACCAAGCTGGCGTCCATAAACTAAAGATACATTCATAAACATTAAGGAAAGTAATACACAGTGCCTCGACGGAAATACATACAACTATTTTAACCAGGCACAAAGCTATTCATGATATTGAAACGGTAAAGACCAAGTATATGTCCATGCATAAGAGACTGAGTAAATATATATCACTGTGCGCTTGAACACACACATGTTTCACAGTCAAACTAGGCAGGAATGCCTTGAGGTTCGAAAAACAGAGTTAACAATTAGGATTACAGCTGGGTTCAGAAGAACCAGTCTAATATTGTGAAATAGAACAACAACGACACCCAAGAATGTACATATATGAACTGATACTTCTCGGCCTCATTAGCAAAAGAGATTCCGAGCTTGAACAGAGAGGAAATTGAGTCATTCCCGTAATCCCTGCCAAGGGAATAATGTTTTAGCTAATCTTAAAAACCCACATGCGAATAAAGCCAGTGTTCCAACCCTTACCGGTGCTGGGTAGCCGACGAACGGAGGAAACCCCTTGCTCCAAATGCGAGGGCGGTGACCATCTGCATACCACCATGAATACACGTTAGCACAAACCCTGGCAGAATCATAATGCAAACTGTAAAAACAAGCTTTGGAAGGTATGGTTCATTACCTGTGAAATCAAGACCTGGATGAACCAACGCCATTAACGACGAAGTATGCAGAACCTGGAAGCCATGGCTGCATGCCAGTGAACCTCGGATGACAGAGAATGTGAAACAGTGTTGGAAGGTTGCGGAGCTGCAGCTACAAGGCTGCATAATGGAATGGAAGACTAAAGCTGCGATACAAAAGCCAACATACAAATAAGCCAGCTCAATTACCGACTCGTGGCTCAGTTGGAGCCGTGGATCTGCGGTGAGCACACTCGCATCGTCCGTTAGCCGGTGACCTCGGGATGGGTTTTGGCGCGGAGGTAACAAGTCCAAGGCCACAGTACAAGCACATGGCCGCATGTCAACCGACCGTTGATCTAGCCAGATGGACTTCATCAACGCCACCATGCGGATTAAGGTCAGAGCCGGACTTGCCAACACATCCGTTAGATTTCTCGGAATGTGGAAAGTGCAGTTGCCATAAATAAAGTATTGAATACTTGCCATCTGTGATTCCGGGTTATCACATCATGTAATTGCATATTGAAGACCATATCATTTACACTGTGAAACATTATGAGTGGGCAATCAACAGTTGACGAAAATATATATATAGATTGTGTTAACGCATGCGCATTGACATGTAATATAAACATCATGCTTCTTATATAATTTAAGTTGTGAATTCGTATGCAGGTCAAGTAAATATATTTAACATGATAAGTAAAGGTTATATTATATGTGAAAGTAGTCAATATAAAAAAAAAAATTATTTACTGTAGTTTTACTTATGGGTACGTGACATATGGGCAAATGCTTTTGACCCAAATACTCTTAGATGGTTTACTGCTGGTTTGAATCCATATAGAGCTTCAAAAGGAGTTTTGAAGCCAAGATACCTGGTAGGACTTCTGTTCTTCAAATATACAACAGTATTAATAGCCTCTGCCCAAAAACTATTAGACAAACCCTTAGATTGTAACATGCTCCTTGCGCACTCCACTAAGGTTCTGTTTTTGTGCTCTGCAACTCCATTCTGCTGTGGTGTGTGTGGCACTGTAAACTGCTGAACAATCCTGTGAGATTTGCATAATTTCATGAATTCCCCTAGCTTGTATTCTCCCCCTTGATTAGATCGGAGAATTTTTATACTCTTACCAAACTGTTTTTCCACCAAGGTTTTAAATTCTATAAAGCACTGGAAAGTATGACTTTTCTTGCTTAGAAAATAAACCCATGAATATTTAGTGCAGTCATCAGTGAATAACAAAAAATAATACACTCCTCCTAGCGACCTTGTCTGCATAGGTCTGCATGTATCAGTGTGCACTAGTTCTAAAATATCTGTTTCCTTCCTCCTATCATGCACAGGAAACTGTTCTCTATGCATTTTACCTAAGGCACAACCATCACAATTTAACTGAATATTACGAAAGATAGGGAGCCCCTCAACCATACCTTTTTTTTGCAATAGCATGAGGTCCTGCAAATTCAAGTGACCGAATCTCTGATGCCAGAGTTGTTCGGCTGTCGATCCTCCTGCAACCATGGCTCGCTTTGATATACTCTTTACATCTAGTCTCTATAGGCTTCCAACGCGCATGCCTGTTGCAACTATTTCTTTCCTGCAATCCTTTATCACACAATGAGTCTTGAATAACTCGACTTGCATATCTTGATCAGTCATCATGGATACTGATATCAGATTTTTCTTAATTCCAGGTACCTATAAGACATTTTTAAGGTGACTAATTTTTCCATTTGGTAACTTGACTGGAATCACCCCATAACCTTTAATCTCGTATCCACTATCATCTCCTAAATAGATTTTTGATCCTTATGTACTTTCTTCAAGACTATCAAAAAATTCCTTTTTACCTGTCATGTGAGAGGATGCTCCAGAATTGACATACCAAATATCGTCCTCATTAGATGCTGAAAGGGCATAGTCGACTGTGAACAGTCGAAATTCATGACTGAAATCTTTATCTTCTTCAACAAAGTATCCTCTGTTCTTTGCACTTGCCTGCTTCCTCTTTGCATCATCAGCCTGCTTCTTAAAGCATACATTCTATACATGACCCTTCTTTCCACACTAATAACATTTCTTTACAGGATTATTTGCAAGCATACCTTTATATGGACTCTTCTGCGATGTTCCTCCTTTTTGCTGTGATTGCTACTATGGCTGCTTCCCTCTGAATGATCGTCGTTTCACCATCAGTGCAAGATCATCACTCTGGGGGTTCAGGTTCTGCCGCCGCTCCTCCTCTTGCAGCAAGATCCCTGTCAGATCTTCAAATGTGGGTGCTTTCTCCCTTGCCGCCAATCCACTGACGAACATTTGAAATTCATCACGCATCCCGTTCAGTGTGATTGAGACAAGATCAGAGTTAGACACCACCTCTCCGATGTCCCCCAATCAGTCTTTCACATCTTTAATTTGCGCAACGAATGCAACAAGAGTCTCACTTTCGTCCATCCTCATTGAAAATAACTTGCTTTTAAGCGCCATAATTCAACTTGTGTTTTGGGTCTAATACAGATTTTTGATGGTCGTCCAGATCTCCGCGGACATTTTACAGTCTCTGATGTGCGGGATAATGTTGTCCTTCACGGACATCTTCAGCAAAACTTTCGCCTTGTTCTCTTGTTTATCCCATTCTTGCTCCTGTGTCCCTGCGTTCGGCCTCTGCTCATCACCTATAACTATGAACCAAGCATTCGCACCCTCAAGCAAGGTCTGGATCTTAAACTTCCAGTTCGTGAAGTTAGATCCATCGAGTTTTCCAGACTCGTGGAGATAAGATTCCATCGTATTACTCATTCTGATCAGATCTACAAAATGAATCTACCCAACAGTAAAAAAAATCGATACCTGTCAAATCAATCTGTCACTTTTCTGCCACTGATCTGCAATATTTAACAAATCTGCAAAATCAATTCCGCTTTGATGAGCAAATTCATCGTTTTTCAATACAGCCGAAAAATGGATTTGATCAAAATTTTCCGATTTGCCTCTCCCGGATAGATCTGCAACTTCTCCGATCTGCTCCCCTCGCAAATTGTCAAACAAAGATGAGGCTTCTCGCAGATCCCCTTGAAGGTGAATTGCGTGCTCCCGAGCGAAAAAACCGCGCCCAGATTGAATCGGTGCAAGGCAAAATGCTTGGCGCGATTTTTTCGTGAAATTCTGCGCCAGTCTGGTATTTTGGTGCAGTGGCGCGATTAATGGCCGAACAGGCGCGCCAGTTTCGCTTCCTGGTGTGACTGTTAACGCGAAAAGATCGCCAACCCCCTTCTACTCAGAAATTAAAAAACATCTGAGTCCGAGCCAGGGGTTCTGTAGTCCACCTGCTCAATTGAGCACAAAGCTCTTGTGTACACGTGGCCACAGTGGCACCTCAAGCCACACAGGAAATTCTGCCACAAGGGCAAGCTGGCCACAAAGGCACTTCAGCCCCAAAGGTTATAAAAGATCAGGCTCGCCCAATCTGAGCTCTGATACCAAGATAAAATGTGAACAAAATTGAAAAAAGGAGATGTAGCTCACAGGTGAGGCCTGCACCTGGAGATTACACTCAGAACAGAGAGATCACTCTCGTACACTCTACATTCATGAATGAAAGATTACATCATTAAGTACAACACTAGGAATTAGGAAGTTGCAACCAAACCCCTAAACTCTAGGAACTAATCCTAAACTAGGGAGATACGTTACAACTTGTGTAACCATTTTCTCCATTAATACAAAATAATATAATTATTTTCAACTTATTTCTCCTTCTCTCTCTTCCCTTCCTCTCCCTATCTCTATCCTCTCCTTCTCTCTGTCTTCCCTTCTCTCCTCTATCACTCTCTCTCCATCTCTCACTTGTCACTCTCTCTCTATATACCTCTATCTCTACATGGCTTTGTTTTTCCCTCCCTCTCTATCCCCTTCCAACTCCATCTCTCTCTCCTCGCTCTCTCCTTGCCCTCCCCTCCTCTCTCTCTCCCCACCCCCCTTCCATCCATATGATGGAGAATTTTCACTCTCTGTAATCAATGTTATATGTAATTTCTAAAATATTTTTATTTTTTATTTTTTATTAGAGTCCTTTGGCAAGGAGTGTAATGATTCCATAATCATATTAAATTTAATTAGTAAGCACATAAAAACTTAATACTTACAATAAATTTACAATATAACAATTTTCTCCACCATGGATATCCACCCTCATTTTACCATAGATATTATTATCTTGTAAATATGTTTTGTTACAATACCATGACTTATCAATAACACATGCGAAAAATCATAACTCATTTCACAATAAAAAAAAATTAGTTTAGCATTGACCAATGCAAATTATAATGTTTAACTTTGATTCTTAAGCTTTGCATGAAAACCATCCAAAAATAAAAATATTTGAAAATAACTTATAATCAAGTAAGTAAAATATTCTACCATCAATTACTTCCCACCATAATTTAAACAAGTATTTGCCTAAAAAATGGATATGAATAAGATGTAGAAAATATATTTACTAGAGTTACTTCCCACCATTATATATGTGGAAGATAATATTCATTATGCCCAACCACCCAAAAGCATAATTATTTCCACCATACTCTACTCTATATTACTTTTAACCTTTTATTGTTTTTTAATTGTACACATATATAAATGTTAAATGTTTATGTTAAATATTAAATATTTACAACTACACATTTACTTTTATATTATAATATAGAACACCTCAAAAATATAATTTAATCTAATTTGTTTGCTTAAATTAACATTAAAATATAGTAAAATAAAATATATTAATTAATTTTTAAATTTTTAAATTATAATTAAATATATTATTTTAAAAAAAGAGTTTGAAAAACATTTAGGCAGAGCTAAGAATGTTAAATAAAGAAACGACATTATTCTAAAGAGAAAATTTGTAAATTAAAGTCAAATAATATCATGGGGAGAGACTGGATTAAAAGTTGTTTATGGAAGTATGGTTAAGGATGGAATTTTAATGTGTAATTTTTTTTTAAGGAAAAAAAGTGTGGGAGTGGGAAGAAATTATATATGTATGGGAAAGAAATTAGTTTCAAAATTTGTTTATGGAAGTGTTGTTAAGGAAAGCAATTTTAATATATATATTATATATATATGGAAATAAATTAGTTTCTTTTGTTTGAGGTTAATGGTATTAAGCTAGCTAAATTGAGGTTGAGGGTACAAGTTATTATAACGATATTTATAAAGGTTTTATAGCTTATTATGTCACTAGTGAGGATTTGAACATCGATGTGGAAGATAATATTCATTGTGCCCAACCATCCAAGGGTACCGCTTTTTTATTTATTTTTTGTTTCTCTTTGTTTTTTGAAATAACAGACAAGCTCCTAGTTTTCAATTTTAATGTGCTATTGTGTACCTTCCATAAAATCATTCCATATTTTTACTTTTTACTCCAAGCGCTCTAATGCAAAATCAACATAAACTCATACTTTGGTATACCTTTAGATTTAATGCTTTTCCAGTAGTCCATTTATTAGCCTAGTGACCATTCTTTGTTCACAGACATTTTCCTTAGTCCCACTTGAGATACTAACCCTATAATTCTTTGATTCACCTAATGACACTTCTTAAGCATGCCTAGTCTTCTAATGACACTTTTTCCCAATTATCTACTAATTATCCATATGGATGGCCAGTGGAGCTTCTATTTTCAAGGATCTCTTTACCCCCCTAAGTTTCTATCTCTCGATGCCCTTATCCCTAACTTCCCATTAGCCATCCACCTGTATGGTTAGTAGAGTCCTATATCTGAGCGTTTATCTATGTGTGCATTAATTATATTTTAATGAGTCATTTCTCTAATTTTTCTCTAGCAATTCATGTGTACGAATACTGGTACTTCCACTATCAGGTGATCCTATGTTGCTTCAAGTAGTAATTCCATGATGCCTTTCCCCAATATTCTGCCAATTGTCCACATGTATGGTTTATGTAGTTCCTGTTGGCATTATGAGACAAGTGTTGTCCTTGATGGAAAATCACTCAGATGATAAATTATAGTGCAGCAAAGTTATTTTCAAGTTCACGGAATTTTATGCAGAGAAAAGTTTACCTCATGTAGAGAAAAGTTCACGGAAATTTATGCAAAGAAAAGTTTATTTCATGTAGAGAAAAGTTCACAGAATTTTATGCAGAGAAAAGTTTATTTCATGTGGAGAAAAGTTCACGCACTTTCATGGTTGGTTCATGGTATTAGTCCCACAGTTTTTGATCCTATGGTTTTGGCGCGTGGTATTGGTCCATGATTTGAGGAAGAGCTTGCCTATATAAAGCAAAGGAGATCATTGGGCTTGGGCATGCTTTTGGGTTGAATATCTTAAGATCTGAAATATTGGGTTATTGTTTCAAAAGCTCGATCTATATGAAAGTGAAGTGGAAAGTGAATCTGTGAAGGGTAATCTCTCGAGCACTGCAGCTGCGGAAGTGCGGAGGCGCCAAAGGAGACGCCACAGAGGCACCACAGAAGGCGCAATGCGGAGACGCCACAGAAGGCGCAGTGCGAAGACGCCACAGAGGCGCCACAGAAGGCGCAGTGCGGAGGCGCCACAGAAGGTGCAGTGCGAAGGCGCAGTGCGGAGACGCCACAGAGGCGCCACAGAAGGCGCAGTGTGGAGACGCCACAGAGGTGCCATAGAAGACGCAGTGCAGAGACGCCACAGAGGCGTCATAGAAGGTGCAGTGCGGAGACGCCACAGAGGCGCCACAGAAGGCGCAGTGTGGAGACGCCATAGAGGCGCCACAGAAGGCGCAGTGCGGAGACGCCACAGAGGCGCCACAGAAGGCGCAGTGCGGAGACGCCACAGAGGCGCCACAGAAGGCGCAGTGCGGAGGCGCCACAGAAGGCGCAGTGCGAAGGCGCCATAGAAGGCGTAGTTGCGGAGGTGCGCGGTGCCACAAAAGGTGAAGTGCGTAGCGACGCAGGCCAAAGAAAAGGAAATTGTGTATCTGTCTTAAGATCTTTTGTTGACTGATTTTTTTTGTTGATAAGGTGTTCTAGGTTTAGTTTACTGTTATTGTGGATCTGATTATCTGGGTGACTTACTGGTACTTGATGATCATTTGATGTTTATGGATCCAGTTTGAAAATTTATTAAAAGTAGTCCTTGAAAGAAAAGAAGTAGGGGGTTGTAGCTCCCTTCCATGAGAGACTGGAAAACGAGAGAGAGTTGTAGCTCTCTGCAGGTTGCAGCCTACGTACTGGTAAAGCTGCACCAGTACAAGACCATTGTAAAAGGAGTTTCTAATTTGAAGAAGATAGAGACATATTGCAACAGGTGGTTTTCACCCACATTGGGTTTCCACCTTATATTTGGTGTTCTTTGATGTGACTATCTGTTTTTCTTGTTCATGCTCATTATTTTATGGTACTGATAT